>JAODAC010025350.1:0-16905 GCA_027575185.1 Mimaenictus wilsoni
AAGGGGTTAGTCTCTCTGTAGACAGACTTCTGTTATCATTCTCAATGAGTACCTCTAAACACGCCATGAAAAAGTTTTCGAGGATCTCTGTTACAAATAAATTATATTAGAATGAAAGTCTTTCTCGCATTTAAGAAGTTTTATTATTTATTTTTCATTTGTTACAAATTTCCATTCATACACATTTAAAAATATTGCAATCTTATTCTCTGTACGTTATAAACTAAAAGTATGATAATGTGTTCATTTTGATCCCTGAAATTTCGGCCAGGTGCATGCCGCCTACGTGGTTCAGTGGTAGAGTCACGGTAAGCGAACAAGAGGATCGCAGGATCGATGCTGGGCCGGGCCGGAAACGTTCTCTACTAACAGGTGCTTGTGACTCGCGTGGAGTTCGCCGCGGAGCGGCGAACTATAAGATTGCAGCCGACGGGGAAAACGAACTACCGCCGCGAAGCGGCGGTTGACCATTCTATTTTGCTAAAACGTATGATTAAAAATTAAAATTCGAAAAAAGCTCTTTCGCGCCCGGGATCCGAACCCGCCGCGCCCAAATAGCAAACATACCCCCTAACCACTAGACTAATACCCTGACGCACTTGTGCCAGTCTCCGAACAAGCTGAAAATGGTAACAAATGAAAGAGGACATCATCACCTCTTTAAGATAATGTAATGTAATTGAACGGATCGAAATTTCTAAGAAATTGAAAATAAATAGTCAAACTTTTTAAATCTAACAAAGTCTTTTATTGTAATGTAGTTCACTATACCAAATCCAACATTACCTCTTCGCGTCTTCCGAAAATTTTACGATAGTATTCAAAATTTTAGTACCAGGATCACCGAGATGTGAAGGAATAAAGTTTGAGAATCTGAAAAATTAAATAAATTTAAATTTTCATACAATTCGGGAAAACCTAACTTTTTTCAAAGAACTTACATCCAGCAGCGCCATCTTTTAGATAATAGTAGAATTTCAAAGCTATGTTAAAGAGCTCCAGTAGGAATCTGTATTTCTAGTGTGGTTGAACTTTGAACATTAGTCAACAGATGGCGCCATCATATTAAAATATTAAATTTACCACTAAAATGTTAGATATGTTCGACAAAGATTTTAGCAGTAAATACCTGCAATTTCACTGGTTCCATTTGCGTTAACATTACGGAATCATTTTTCTAGTTAGCCCTCGCAATAATTGATTCAATGCACCCCCAAGAATATATGATATTTTGTTCTGTCTCTGAAACAGATGATCGTTACAGCGCTCTCTGACGCAATCCTAACCAAAAAATCAAAAGAACCGAAAACCAACAATTATCAAAGGAAATTCTTAAAACTTCCAAAACAATGAACACCATAAGACTATTAACGCGTACCAACATTCGGAACATCAATTTTCTTAAAAGAACATTATCAACAAAGATATATGAACCGCCTTATTTGGACGTAAGTTCCATTCCTACAGAGCCCAACAACATCGCAAAAGCATTCATCTTTTAGGCTTTAAAACCACCAGTGCCTATATACGACACTATAAACGTTGAAATTCGAGGATACGACTATGCGATTCTCGAGAACTATCAAGCTCTTATTCATTGCATCGCCAAGGAAATGGAAATTGACGTAGAAGAAGGATGGGCACTTCCACCACAAGAGATGCAAATCACGACTTTGAAGCCAAACAGTGAGATTCTAAATGCACAGTACAAACTGAATACGTATCGGCGTACTGTACAACTTAATGATGTCTTCACCACCCAGGTATTTCAATGTCTATCTGCAGTCAGTGTATTAATAAACTTAAGATTTAATATTTGTTATCAGTTACCAACTTTACTACGAGCAATCGAAGCTTGCACCCCAGTTGGAGTTTCGGTAAAAGTTGAAAAACACGAAAATCACCATGAAGAAGAAAGATATATACCTGACAAAGATTTACTGAACTTAAAACAAGAGCTCGATGACATGGGTGGTGCAAAAAAGACAAAATAATGCAAAAATATTTTGAAATTTAATGTATAAAAATAGGTAAATATTATCTCTGATAATATTTAAATAAATAGCATTTGTGTTTAATAATAGTTATGGACGGCGTATTATTAAATTTTCTATGTTTTCAAATATCTGTTTTTTCCTCTTCGTTTTCTTTTCTTATACATTTTTTCGTTAACTTTTTTAAACAACTCCAAAATGAACCACAGTAATTTTCGGTTGTGGTTGTGGCGTCGACGGTGGACTATCATTCGAATCGCGACGAATCGGTGTGAAATCCTTCAAATATTCTTCGTTAGGATGACAAAGTGGTAAACTATCTGCCAACTCTTTCTGTGGATCCATTACATGAGCAGGTGGAGGATGTCTCACCGGCCGTTTCACTTCCGGCACTATAAACGCAGTAACAGTATCCGAAAATTTCACTTTCGGCTGCGCTTTCTTCAACTGAGTATTATTCATTTGAGCTGCAGTGGTTGGCGTTTGCGGTTGAGCGACACCAATTTGTTTTCCATTTATATTCGTCAAATTTAAAGGATTAAGGCTTAATGATGGCGTTGTCTGCGAATAAACATTCGATAAAGATGCAGTCGACGAGCTGGTAAGATTCAAACCGTTCGGCGATGATACAGGTAAAGGCAATAGTGGAATGTTTTGCGGTAAAGGCGGTGTGACTATCCTAGATGTCGATGAAGATGATAGTTGACTTGAAATGGGAATAAAACGATTTTCGCTCAAAGTCGAGGATAAATTCGATAAGCTCGTGGAGAAAATAGGAGTATTTAAGGTGTTTAAAGTGTTCATATTGAATCTAGGGGGTAAAAATGGGACACGTGGTGGTGGGACAGGTGTAATGTTCGGATGGAATGGTAGAGGATTGATTGAGGAGTGATTGGAGTTACCAATAGGAATACCAATGCTATTGAAACTTCCAATTGGTAGCGGAGGCGTTGGTATGGTGGACTTACTTGGGAGTTTGATTTTAGGGAGGTCGATGTTGGGAATTGGTGGGACATAGACAGGTTTGTAGGTTTTCGGTACGGGATTGTTGAAGTTCGTGCTGAGATAGTCACTGTTTTCTTGGGTGTCTTCTCGGAGAGATTCTTCTTCCTCACTGGAGGAGTCTAGGCATTGAGAGCATGATGTTCTTGAACAATTTGATGCTAAAAGAAATAACAGTTTGATTCAGATTGATATGATGAGATTCGAAAGGTACTATAGCTAAGCAATGATTCCTTTGGGTTTAACTCGAAATGTAATTATTTGATTGTCCCCAAATAATGCAGGTTAATCAAATAAATTATAAACCTACAGACCAGAGGTTCTCCGACTTATTAAAATTACGCACTTGGCGGCTCCTTTAAACATTACTCAGTAACATGCAAAGCCCGCGTGTTTGTAGTGGGGGTAACGACGTATAGACGAATTTCCTTAGTCACAATATAAACAAATAAACCTTTCATTTTCACGATTCCACCGATAACGCTTTTGGGTCCCTTGGGTCTTTGAGAACCTCTACTAAAAACATTACACAATGTTCTGTCCTTCTTGTGATGTTACTTAATACTCTAGTACAGGGATAAGTAATCCGCGGGCATCATGGGGCCCGTCGACAATATTTGTGCGACCCAAGAAACATTCTGGGTCAAAGAATGGCACCAATTTGAGATTTGTCAAGGGGACCCCGGTAGAGCCATTTTACCCGACAAAATGTGTTCAGCATTTTTACTGGCCCTGTCATACTTGATCTAGTTTGTTCGAAACTTCATAAATATGTATTAATCAGTTGTACAATACAAACATGAGAATATATTAAAGAATAATTAAGTTTTTAAGACGTTCAACCGAAGAATTTTTCAGGCAAAACAAACACTCCCACCAATTCCCAATTCACAGCTTTCGAAAGTTTAAGCAATTCTGATCCCATTATTTCATTTATACCTACATCCGTAAACCCCAAGCTTGTCTATTCTACGTACATTTGTTAATTAAAACTTTATAAAAAGGAAAATAAAAAACATACCTTCACTGGAACATTGACTAAGTATACTCGAAGCTTGAGCACGTGCAGCTGCTGCCATTTCAGTCTCTCCCAAAACTACGGCGATATGATGCAAATCCATAAACAAATCATGATGTCCTAAATCCACTGCCAACAAGAAAGCCGTTTCAAACATTTTCGCTCTCACCAACTGATGAAAAAACCTCCGCGTTAACGATTTCACTTGTAATCCATAAGTGTGACGAACTTCAGCACTAAGCGGCACCGGTGGACTGTGATAACTCCCCAATGCTTCCTGTAACCACCGAGCTGTTGTCTCATTCAACGGAGTCCTTAAAATCTGTGTGACGATCTTCTGTAGCGCATTAAAAGCAGCTTCATTGAATTCCCACGACAACAATAACGCAATAGCCTTGTCAATCTTCATCGCATTAAGATACATTTGAATCAACGATGTAAACTTCAACGACTCTTTCACATGTCTCACCAATAATAAAGGACCACTCTCCATACAGACAAATAAATCACTATTACCCCAATAGATTGATTCAACCATGCGTTGATCTTCGAAATACTTCGAAACATCAAGAATTCCAATCGGGCTCTCGTCGTTGTTCATCTGCACTGTCAAGGAGTTCAAAGCAACATCATAATACTGAAGATAGCCTCTTTCATTCACCACAACAGCAATGGTCTCACTTTCATGAAATGTTAAATAAGTTGGTATAAATGAATTTTTGATAGAACGTGTAGATCCACGATTTCGATCCAAAAGTGCCAGTGATCCATCAATACAACCAATCAACAGATAATTCTCGTTGTGACTCAAAGTAGAGCAACATACTTGAGTTTGTAAAGGCATTAATGTAACCGTGTTACATTTAAGAGCGTTTCCTACCAATTCAAGTACTGATACTTCAACAGAAACAGCTCCTTTTTGACTTACTTTCTGCTCAACTAGAATCAAACTCCGATGTGCTTTCTTGCTAACCAACACTTTTATAGGTTCCCCTTCTGTCTTTTTATGTGAAAGTAGATCAGGTCCTCTTAATCCAATCCAATAAAGGTGTATATTTGCCCTTTGGTGATCTTTTGCCAAAGGACTCCATGGTTGTGGATGGTCATTTTCAGCTCTTCCCCAACACACTAACCACTCACCATAAACATTAATATTCTTCCTGAAAGCATTCTCTATCATCCACTCCTTTGATATATCACTATATCCAATGATTTTGTTATCTTTGCATGATGCTACAACCTGATTTTGGTTGATTATTCCATCAACGATGTAGTCCAATTGTACTTTTGAGACCAATGTTTTGTCAAAGGATATTTCAGACAGTTCACCAGTTTGGGTCAGTTTCAAGTTAATAACTAAACCTTTAGAGAGCAATAATTGTAAAAGATTGTCCGTTTGATTATAGGCCACAATTGTGTGAAGTTGTAAAGCTTCTTCAAACTCTTGGAGTCTATCCCTTAGCTTCTCAGGTCTTTTGTTCGGCAAGATTACCTTAAAACCTCTTTTTGTAAAGTAGTTTGTCTTGCATTCGGTGGTATTTGCGTCCTTCCTGCTTGCATATCTATAAAAGTTTGTATGGTTTGATTATGAATATTTTTTTAGCATGAAAATATAGAAATGTAAAGCAACTGTAATTGTTCTTACTTTGTGGTTGTAAAATCACTAGATGATATAAAAATATCTTCATGGGTACTCCAAAAATGTATTTCATTGTAAAGGGAAATCATTGTCAGTCTCAGCTACATAATTTATTGTTGATTTTTCATGTTTTTATTGAAATTATAAATAAAAACTGAACGACGCCATATTTCTTACACATGTCATGTTTACAAAAGTGGACCAAAGGTAGGCAACCAAATATTCACAAATATGTTTTGATTTAAAATGTTTTATATATTATAATAAAAATTATAAAACCAGTTAGATAAATCTTAAATTGAATTATTCCAAATAATATTTATTTATATTAAATTTAAAATAACTTCGTTTTAACAATTCCTGTATATTTTCACTTATATTAATTGATAAAAGATGGCGCTACATTAAAAAAAAATAGTAAACGAATTAACACCATAATATTTTGCATCAAAATGAGATTAAAGTAATTAAATATAATAACAATTAGACAAATTGCTTAATGATAAAAGTAAATACTATAATATGAAAAGTACAATCAACTTTGAAAAAGTAATGTTGTGTTGGTTGTCTAGTTGTCTTATCCTAATTACTAACAGATGGCGCTGAATGTACCAGTGCATAATTATCCGAAAATAGGGTTAGTTGTTGTGGTTGTTGTGTGACTAACGTCTTAAAACATGTTCATCTAAATAAATACCTGTCAATTCATCAATAAATTACCTTAAATTGAGATTAATTTATAAAACATCATGTCTGACGATGAACGAGAGAAGTTTGAAATTACCGACTATGACATCGAGAACGAATTCAACATCAACAGAAAGCGTAAAGGCAATTCAAAACATCAACAAATTTACGGTGAGCCCCCAATTTCTTTTAATTTCTTATAAAACTATTCCAACAAACGTTACAATACTAGATTTTTGTTATCTAGGTATATGGGCGGATGATAGTGATGAAGAAAACGATAGTTACAAGAATAAATCCACAAAAACTAAGCAAAGTTACACCACACCGATTGGTTTCGTTGCTGGTGGAGTGCAACAAGCAGGCAAGAAGAAACCCAAAGAGGAGCAAACCGTCAAACAGAAGACACAAGATGAATCCGACGAGGAGGCAGAACCAACCACATCATTCCAGAGAAACTCTAGTGATTCAGAGGATGAGTCCATGGGCAGGGTTGGTTTTGGTGCAGCTAAAACCATGCAGAATGAGGGTGAAATGGGTGGAGATATAGCTGGTATTCGAAATAGGAATAGTTTCAATCCGCAGTTTATGAATAGAGGTGTGGGGACATGGGAAAAGCACACGAAGGGTATTGGAGCAAAGCTCTTGCTGCAGATGGGTTTCCAGCCTGGTCGAGGATTGGGGAAGGATTTGCAGGGTATTTCGGCGCCTGTGGAGGCACATTTGAGGAAAGGAAGGGGTGCTATAGGTGCTTATGGACCAGAGAAGAAGAGTTCACTTGCTCAACCTGTAAGTAGTTTTTATATTGCTGTTTGCTTTAAAATAATTTGTTTTCATTTATTAACTCTCAGTTTTGTGGTTTTTTAAAATTAAAATGTGTGATGTATGTTCATTTCACGCTGAGACATGATGGTGTTTTAAAAATTAGGTGGCAAAGAAGTGTCAGTACCGATAAATATCAAAGGTATTGATACCTTTTGTTTCGATACTTGCTTATTGGCGATATCTTCTTCATCTGTTGTGTAAGATAATATTCAATGAATACATGTAAAGCTACCAATATTTGGCATAACAGTTTTAAGATATGTACTATCTCAGTAGAGGTGTCCAATAAGTTAACTTCCGATTTCGATAAGATAACTTGCGTTCTATTCTTACAAGTACTTCCATTTGCGACTTGTTGATATCACATTAATACTTATCTATAAGAATCGATGTTATCTATACTTATCGATATTTCTAGTATCGATACGTAAGATATCGATAAGTATCGATACTTGTAGTATCTATAAGTAGCGCTGAGGCTGCTAAATACTTCGGAAATCGCTGCTATCTATATTTATCGATACTTCTGTATCACTACTTTCAAGTTTCACTACTAAAAAACTAAACTTTTTGATACTTTTAAAACTATTGCACTGTGGGGAACAATTATGATGAAAATCAGTAATATATCTATTCTCACAACTTGAGTCAACAACTCGCTATGTATATTTCGAAAGCCAAGTTTCCATCTTCTGCTGATTGATGTTGGTAACTAATTGCAAGTTAATTAGAAACTAATTTGGTCTCTGACATCAACTATGGAAGCTTGACATCCGAAATGTACACCACAAGTTTTTAATTTAAATTGTAGTTTTCATACTGAAAATTTGACAACCCAATAATATATTTTATTAACGATATATTTGAATCTCCACATGTTCTTCTAAACGAAGCTAAAAATATAAAGCCCAAGGTTGTAATACGGTCAATTGATCAATCAGTGCTTTATAAAAATAACGATAATCTCACATATTCCTAGGATATTATACCATCCATCGAAGAAACTAAACAAGACCCAAAACAATCAAAATGGAAGAAAGACATCAAGAAAACGCGATACTACTATAGAAGTGCTGATGATGTTATTGAAAAAGGAAGAAAGCCAGGTCTCTTCAAAAATGTTAACAATCTAAGGTTTGTACGACTTTAAATTATCAAAACATTGCTTAATATTCCTTTTCTTCTAGCGAATTGAGCAAAGTCAAAGTCATTGATATGACAGGACCCCAACAAAGGGTCCTCAGTGGATATCACGCCCTCTCCGGATTAAAAGCACCGACTGGAGTCGAACACTTCGAGGATGTCGTACATAAGAAGTGTACAAACTTCGCACTCCCTGAAATGCAACACAATCTGGACATACTCGTCGAAATGTGCGAGCAGGACATCATTCGGATAGATCGCAGTAGTCACCATAACCAGGACCGCATCGTCTCACTGGAACAAGAGGAACAAAGCCTCAAGAAACTTCTAATCAAAGAAGACGCCGACATAAGGACGCTTGAAAACGTCTTGGAGATTGTCGAAAGATTGGTTGATCCATCCTCGGGGTTGTCCCTCGGGCAAGTTGCGAGCAGTTTCAAAGCTTTACAAGTAGGTTTTCTATACAATTATTAGAGTTTTAAACAGCATAATAATTAAATTGTTTTAGCGGGATCATTACGAGGAGTATGCCCAGTATGAATTAAGTGAATTAGCACCAGGTTTAGTTGGACCGTTGTTGACGTCTGCGCTCGCTAGCTGGGCACCACTTTTACAGCCTTCGCTCTACGTAGATGTCTTCCGCCAGTGGATGGAGTTGCTGACGCCGTCGCCCGCGCAGCGTGGGACAATTGAAGGTAATTGTATGGGAATACAGCCGTATGATAGTCTCTTATGGCACACTTGGGTGCCCGTAATGAGAGCGTGTGTGAGGTAAGTTCGCACCAATTTTACTTACAAACCAAAAAAATATGTAAAGCAATAAGACGGCAAAAAGAACGAAAAACTGTTAAAAGTTGCGCGCGGTGTGTGTGTTTGGATTGGAATTGAGTTGGGAGCCCAGTGTAAACAGTTTAAGTAGCGTTTTAGTTATCTTTTTTTTATGATTTACCATTTGTTCCACAAAATTATTGACGACTTTATGAGTAGACCATCAAAAGCTTTCTGTTACGTTCTGTTCAAAAGATTCTCTGTTACAAATCATTTCTCATATTTCCAACAGAAAATAGTGTAAAAATCAAATTTGATGAATTATCCCATCTCATCTTTGCCGGCGTTTAAGAAAATGTAACTATAATTAATTTTGTGGAACAAACATCTACAATTTGTATAAACATATATTTTAATCCTCATATTTTTCTTGTAGTGAATGGTCAGCACGTGATTGTGACACATTGATCCAAGTTTTCGACGATTGGATGCCAATACTGCCGGTGTGGATAGTCAATAATCTGGTCGATCAACTTGTGATTCCCAAATTGATACAGGAAGTAAGACTTTGGGACCCGGTTACAGATACCGTGCCTATACATACCTGGGTGCATCCATGGATACCAATAATGGGTAAAAACATTTTAATTTTATCCTCTTATTTTTTATATTGAGTTTTGCGCGTATGGCGCGACTTTCGCTTAGTGCTTAAAAAGATGCAAAAATGAAAAAAATCTGACCCCTTGTCGAATTTGCAGAGTCAAAGTTACACGATACAATCTATCCGATTATTCAAGATAAGCTGGGAACTGCACTGACAAACTGGCACCCATCGGATAAGTCAGCGAAGTTAATGCTTCAACCATGGCAGCGAGTGCTTCCCGATGGTCAATTCGTCGTATTTTTGGTTAAACACATTGTGCCTAAATTGCAGTTATGCATACAAAATCTATCGATTAATCCACATCAGCAACATTTAGGTAAGTCTGATAAAGCATAAGCCCAATTTGTTTTTCCTAGCAAATTATTTTTAACTCTTTTTTGCAGAAGCCTGGCATTGGGTGATGTATTGGAACGACATGCTCTCCGTTGGAAACATGACGCTCATCCTCGACAAATTTTTCTTTCCAAGGTGGCTGCAAACACTCGCTCTATGGTTGAACCATAATCCGGATTATGTTCAGGTAACGGAATGGTATTCCGGTTGGAAGCGTATGATGTCTGATGATTTATTAGCTCAGCCTACTATTAAAGGTATGTATATTTTTCTTATTGAAAATATCCTAATGTAAGTCGTTCAATTGATTATATTACGATCTTTCGTATTTACATCATAATTAAATTTTGCAGATAACTTTCACAAAGCATTGGAAATGATGAATCGTGCCGTTGGTAACGGCCACCAACCAGGCGCCAAGGAGTCAGTCTCGTACCTGACCAACATTGAAACAAACTACGCGCCTCCACCGCCAGCACCTCGGATCGAATCAATGTCGGAGGCAGCACGGGTTGCCTCCAACATTCCCCAAGGCTTCAAGGATCTCATCGCCAAGCGATGCGAAGAGCGCGGAATCCTCTTTGTGCCAATCCCAAACAAATACCACGAAGCAAAACAAGTTTACCGCTTTGGTTCATCGGGCACACAATGCTACATTGACCGCAACGTCGTCTTCTATAGTACAAACAATTCAGCATGGTTGCCCACCTCGTTGAATCGACTTCTGGACATGGCTTAATCCGGTTAACACCTTTAGTAACTAATTTTAAGGAACTAGACATAAAATGTAAAAAATAGCAAAGAACAGTTTTCTTCGTTTGTTTCAATTGTCATTTATATAAATGCAAATTTACTTACAATGGTTTGTTTCAATTAATTAACCTTCAATTACTTTCGTCTCACTCTTGGCAGTCGGCGTGCAATTGCGTGGCGCCTAAACGTGCAGGATCCTGACTCGGATAATGCACGACTTTGCTGGGACCTGCTGCAGCTGTCTCGGCGGTCGTAGACGTCGCAGGCCGCACTGTGTTGATGTCGGGTGGTGGGAACGTCGGCAGACGTGGATGATTGAAGAAGAATTGTGGTAGTGGTGGTGGTGGGTACATTGGAGGTACCAGCAGTGATGGTGGCGGTGGCATATTCGGCAGAGGGATATGCCCCGGTTCAAGGTTGAAGAAGTTGTTGCTAAGCTCGGGCAGTGCGCCAGGTAAACCTGGCACCGGATCGAACATCTCCATATTCTGTACAGCCACCTGAGTACTTGAACGTCCCTGCGACCGACCCCATTTTATAGTTAGACGACGGCCTCCTAAGATGAGCTTGTTGAACGTTTTCTCTGCAGCGTTTTCGGCAGCTACCCGTGTTGTATACTGGACGAAGGCGCATTGTTGTTTGGGTACCACACTAAGTGAACGAATTTCACCGTATTGATAAAAGTGATCCCTGAAAGAAATACAATTATTGTTTAATGACTGAAACTTAACACAGACTAAAAACGTTTTGAGATCGACTACATCTGTTCTGCACATTTTACAAAGTTATTGGTTGTCCATGTATTCTTATATCAGTCATTGTAAGCGCATTTAGAAAAAAATAAAGACAAGATAAACTAATTTCAACTAAGGGGATATATGAACCAAACAGGGCCAAAAATCGATTGTTTACTTTTTGTCTGAAAGTTTGTTATCTTATGAATGCCTTTTGCAAGTTTCAAATAAAAAATCCAAGAAATGACAAAGTTGTAATGGAAAGAAACCGTCTGAATTTAAAAATAATAATTTAAGAAAGTATTTCTCCTAGATGTTAGCGAATATTTCATAAAACTACGACAATCGCTGGACAATTCTCGAACCGTTGTAGCTTTCAATCTCCCGATGCAATTTGCAAGAGTAATAGAAAGATATGCAGCATTGTATTAATCGTATTAATTCCGATTATAATATTTACTAAACATTAAAATAACTTACCTAAGATCCTGTTCAGTAAGGTTACCAATATTTCCAATATATAAAGTCGTAATACTTCTATCATCTGGTGGCGGCAATGCCGGCATAGCTGCAGCCCTCTTCAACAGCTTATCAGCGACCGGATCATTAACACCATAGTATCTATCTCTGATATTTTGATCAGCCAGAGGATCATCCGGATCCGTTGGTTTTTCATGTCTATACGGACACTCTTCGCCTCTTCTACACTCTCCCTTCACCCAAAACGAACACACATGCGGCCTATTTCGTTTATAGTATGGCGCCGTACGCGCCAAACGCATAAGAATTTCATTCGGTTCGTTGATCTTACTGCCAGCGATCATACCAGCATCGCTCTGGTCCAGCTCTTTCTCCATATTCTGAATGTAGTATTCCTTATTTACATCACTCTTGGGCACGTCGTCTTTCATCTTGAGCGCCGCATCACGTACTTGAATCGGCAGACCGTATTCGAGATCGAGCAAACATGTTTGGCAAACGTTCTTGAGCTTACTGCAAGTTTGGCAGACCTCCGTCTTTTTGAAGCGCATCCTCGCACCGGGACACCAGCGGAAGACGGTGAAAGGTCTCGCGCAGATTTTGCATTCCTTACCGAACTTTTCCTTCGTCATGCGAATGTAGGGATTGTCGCCGAGACACGTCTGGCAGAGAATTGGAAAATCCTAGATGTGAGAAATAGGTTAGGTTATGGTATTTTAAGAAAATGTGAGAAAACATACCGAATCCTCCCAATTCTGGCGATTGTACGTGTTTGTCGTTTTCGACGTAGCCATTTTTCATTTGTTCCAGTGTTAATTCACGGGTTTATTGCAGTCTGTAATAAAATTATGTAGTAACTCACAAACACACATTAGTTTACTCCGCCATGACAGTTTTTGAAGTGAGTTTGGTAGAGATTGTACGATGGCGACATTGGCGACCTCTGAAATTCATTAATGTATTTCCTAAGTTCAAAGGAATTTCGGTAGATGGTAGGAAAATTAAATTATTAATTAAATCAAAATTCGAAACTAAAACATGAATTTCAAACTTTGTTCTAAAATATTTTTTAATTTGCATTTTATAGATTGCCTATTCTTATACGGATCGATTTACCATTAAATATAGTTTGCTTTGACATACATATTTACACCTAAATGTAGAGTAATTATTGAGTACAAAACGTGTAAATCGTGTAAAAAACGTCTTTTCCAAAAAATGTTGAGTTCTCATTTTTTGCATATTTTCCGCATTGTTAGGACTATAAATCATGCATCATTCGATTCAGCGTTAAAATATCTTCAAAATCCTGGGACAGTTTTTCATTTGATTACTTAGTACTCATATTATAACTAATGAAAATTGAGTCTCATATCGTTTTCATGATTTCACTGACAACTTTCATGAGTCATAATATCGGTTCTAAGTAATCAAATGAAAAACTGTCCCAGGAGTTTGAAGATATTTTTACGGTGAATCGATTGGCGTGTGATTTTTAATCCTAGCAATACGGAAAATATGAAAAAAATGAAAAACTTTAAACTCGACATTTTGAAAAGACGTTTTTTACATGATAAATATCTCAATAATTTCGAACCCGGTCCTCATTAAGAAAACTTCGAAAAAGTGCATCTCAAATAAAAGTTTAAAATTTAACGAATTATACATCGCTATCTAAAAATAATTATTAATTCTGTGAAATTTAAAATTAAATACTATTCCAGGTATTACCAATAGTTCAATGATCGCATAGGAAAGTTTTATTACTTTCAAAAACATTTAAACAACTTTTAATACCTAATTGTAGCACTGTCTGTACATGAAAAAGCATCATACACAAAAGCCGAGCATAAAATTAATTCATTTTATTCCCCGACACATAAAGAAAGACGCGCACTTTTATGGCAACAACACAAAAATACTTGTACACTCGCAGTGCACGTGCTAATCACATTTGTTTTATTGCCGCTTGGCTGGTGTACGCAGCCATTTCTACTGTACTTACAATTCCATTAGACATATTAATACATAAACGGCTTTATAGTGCACGCTTTTATAGGCGTTTAATTGCAAAGATTTCCACATTTAGTAACCTTCGCAATCGATGACGATTTCCGCCATGCAACTTTGGATAAGGCGTGTGTGTATTTTTTAGCGTTATGGGTAAAATTCGAACGCGTGCGTAAACACATTTTCGAGCGTCCCAGCTATGTGCAATTCAGTATAATGTGGGAATCAAAGCAAAACGGTGGATGCTGTTCAATGATAAATGTGCAAATTAGCAACTACCGATTTATGAGCGAATGTATGCGCGTCAGACCGCACTGCAACCTTCAATTAATCTGATATGCATCACTTGTAATTGTAATTAATTGTTTTTAAGTTTTCTTTATAATACGTTATGTAACGTGCGAATTATTTTACTTTAATTATTTCAAAATTGTATACTGTTTTCAATTCGTCTTTTTACGATGAAATTTTAAGATATAGCATACAATAGTAATATTTTTATAAACACTTGCACTGTGATTTCTTTGTTACGAGTCTTACAAGGAGAGTATCTCAGTTGTCCGTCACGGAATTGAATGAAACTGTTTGAACGTGTAGTTCACATATATAAATAATTTGTGTTCATGAGATTTTATGCCTCACAAATGCCCTTGTGAGGCTATTTATATAAAATGAATGGCTTTCTAGAAAATCGATTGTCTGGCATAAAAGAATCCGCAAATGCTGTGAGGCAAAACACGTCATACAATTGAATAACAATTCAAGATACCGAAAGGCAAAATCGCCAAATCTTTACATAATACTGTAACAGATCACGGGAAAATACTCATATCAAATTAAAAAGAAAAGAACTGCACTGTTTTTTAAACAAAACCATTATGAATTATCTCTTTATTTAACCCTTTCTCTTATCTGCACCGTTTCGATCATGAATATTTTTTCATTAGCATTTTCCACTTTGAGTTTGCAATGATTTTTGTTTAAACATCTTGAGAAACTACCGAGGAATCGCACTGTTGAACACCGCCCTAAAATTAACAACACGAATTTTAGCAAACAAGATACTAGAACACATTTCATTATCCGATGAACAGCAGGGCTTCAGAAAAGATAAACCCTGCAATGATGCAATATTCGTAATAAGACAGGGACAGGTCAAGGAAAAGGCTATGGAATGGAACAAACCTACGTTTTTATGTTTCGTGGACCTAAAAGCAAGAATATTCCGAATAGTCCGAGATAAATCGCCACGTGGAAACAGAACCGTGGGAAGACCTAGTAAGAGATGGAGTGACCACTTAAACCCTGCCTGAAGTAGGAACAGACAAAATGCCTAAACAAGAAGCAGCAGAAGTTTCCGAGAAAATAAAGTGTATATGACTAGTTATAGACTGATGCATTGAAAAATTTCAAACTTTAATCGTCATTTTAAGGCACTTGTACCGGGTTAAAAAATTAGCTTTCGTAAAAATTGTATTAATTTGTGTCATATGAACAACATATGCAAAGGAGAAGAGGCACTCTCGAATTGTTAATTTTTTTTTTATTTCTTACGGATATTTCTAACAAAATGTTTTCTGATTTTTTTACCAACATCACGATAGTTATATTACGAAATAGTGATACACTTTTTTATGATGCAAATTAAATTAAGCTATTTTTTATTACAAAACCATATCATAATACATTCATTGTCAGAATAGAATATCACAAAATTAGACATGCTATGATAATAGAAATTTTCCTGTCTAATGTTTGCACGTTGAGAAATTTAACTCGTGGGTCGCGATGTCGGCGACGCGACACCGCCGAACAGCACATGATTAGACGGGTTGTGTCCGCCGAATGCCAGCGATAAAAACCGTCCATCCAACCATGCGAGTTAAAAGTGCACAGCGTAATAGCAAAAAACATATAAAACGATTTACAACAAGCCGACGATCTACGCAGCCGACAAATAAGCGCGACGGGTCATTCCAGTGCAGTGCATACGCATTCAATAAAGATTTGTTCGAAAATGTGTGCGCTCATCGCTGTGAATTACCTCAGCTATCGTGTATGTATATTTGGTGCCCGATTATCGTGCACCGCCCCCACTATTCAAACTTGCGCTTGTTGGTAAAGCGAGAAGGCAAAACGCGTTTTTGTTTCCAATACGCGGCTGCATTGTAGCGGTAATTAGAAATTTTCCGCGTGCGTCGGTTTGGGCGATATATGCATGTTTTTATTGAAATTTGTTAGTGCAGTCACACGCGAGCTATTTTCAAGGCGTCTCCGCTAACGTTTTCTGTCCGTGAACAACGACGATTATCTCTCATCCCATCCATGGACGGACAACAACGCGAAGGATTGTTCGGAAGGCGATATCCGAGGAATCCATCCTTTCACGATTTTCAGAGTAAGTTTAATCAACAACAATCGTTATAAACTCACTCTAAAATCCTCAGCACGTGGACTGTAGATTAATTCAGAAGATGTCAAAATATATAAGCGTCGATCTTGTCGTTTTTGAGTTATTTTGAAAAATATACAGTTTCAAAATGCAATTTTGGAGCAATTTTTGACTAGCTCCGATTGAGATGAAACTAACAGAGTATTATCTCAGATTATTTATGCGTGTTTGCTCAAAATATGAGCTCTATAGCTCACATAGTTTCCGAGATATTTTGATTTTAAGAATTTGACATTTTTTTAAAGGTTACCCATTGACAAAATTTCATTATTTCGTCATAATTTTCTATCTATTTATTCTTAGATTGATCTCAAATTACGCTATCATATAGAGCGGAACGCGCTGATTCGGAAAATGTCATAATATATGGGGGTCGATTTTGTCGTTCTCGAGTTATTTTGAA
>JAODAC010025361.1:3770-16904 GCA_027575185.1 Mimaenictus wilsoni
AAGAAAAGTACACAAAACTACCTGACACTTTACCGAAAACCTCAGGCTTTGAACACAGGTGAATATTTGGCACATGTCCTACGTTTTTTAAACGACTCAGTAAATTTATCAGCAGAGCCTTGTCCTTCTGGAATCATGTAATTTTGTCTTTTTTATTGGAACGCGTGCTGATATAAATACTTTTTTTAAATTACTCTTACTTACTTCTCAAAAAAGCTATGAGCCACCTGTATGAGACAAAAGGACAAAAGTATATCCTATCCTTTACCTTGCCCTTTAATTTTAGTATAGTTGCAAATTGTTGATTTAATTACTATTACAGATTGAGGAAAAATAGTTTAGTATAATAAGTAACATTTGACAGATTTACGAAGAAAAGTACACAAAACTACCTGACACTTTACCGAAAACCTCAGGCTTTGAACACAGGTGAATATTTGGCACATGTTCTACGTTTTTTAAACGACTCGGTAAATCTAGCAGCAGAGCCTTCTCTTTCTGGAATCATGTAATTTTGTCTTTTTTATTGGAACGCGTGCTGATATAAATACATTTTTTAAATTACTTTTACCTCTAAAAAAGCCATGAGCCAGCTGTATGAGACAAAAGGACAAACGTATATCCTATCCTGTACCTTGCCCTTTAATTTTAGTATATTTAATATATTTTATGGCAATTAATGTCAAACAACATACCCGTGGCAAAAATTTTTGAACGTCTCTGATTCATCGATTTTATCCTTGTCTCGTTAACCAATATATTAATGTAAGTATCAATCACTTCATTGGTTCCTAGAATTTTATCGTTTTCAACATAATTATGGGTGAGCACGGGTTCTTCGCACCTAACTTGTGAGCAGTCAGTGATCATACCACTGAGCCACCTGCTTGTTCCACCTAGTCCTTAAAATATAATTAATCTATTTTGCTAACTAATTTTAAATAAACACTAAAACTTTTTGAGGATATCAAATGACGAAAACAATATAATTGCCACAAGTCAGTTAAACAAAAAACATAAACAAGAGTACTCCTCTATCAATAAAATGTCAATTAATAATTAATAACAGGCCACAATAGGTTTTGTTGCAATTTAAAGGTCGCAAGAAATGGGACGCTTCAACGAAATTAAACAAGGCTTGATACAACACGCAATTAAAAGTACGTTAAGCAAAAAATCATGAAATTATGCATAAACCGCAGTAACAATTTGCGTATTCGACCTTGATATGTAAATAAATATTGGCATATTTAGTAGTTATTCATTAGTTTATGTCAATGAAATTGTATTTTTTATTTAGGTAATTATTTAGGTAATTAATTTGAAAATAATTTAGCGTAATCTTAATTAACCTGTTTGGAAGTCTAGACTAATTATAAAAATAACTGCTACTAACCTCATGTACGTAACTTGGGTGTATAGCTACAATAATATTTTGTTATTTGCAATTTTAGGAAATCATAAAAGTACTGTTGTTATATTTGATTGGATATAATTTGATCAGACGCAAATTAGCTTAAGTAAAATGACAACCGTTTCGATTTGAACATATTAGGGTAGGTTAGGTTATGTTACAGTAATTTAAGTCGGCATACATTAGTCGTTCTGGCAGGCAGACATGTCAGATGTTCATGAAATATCGTTATTTATTCGTGTTTGCTTGGCTGCACCATATTTCGGTAAACACTTCCGTGAACAAAATATCGATCAAACAAGCGCTGTGCGTTTTTGCCTCTTTGCGCACGGTGCCGTACGTAAACAAGCTAAAACGCACGGTGCTGAGCATATAGAGAGCCGCCCGTAAAGAGGGGTTCTTGATCTATGCGTACTATGCGTTGTTTATTTTCGTTTCGGTACGTAGGTAAAAAGTTGTGCGAATTTAAGCTTATATTAGTAAAATCAATTATAACCTAATCATATTATAACCTATACTTGGATTCAACAAATAATTATTTAGATTCCTAAATAACTTAGTGTAAGTAATTTAAACTGAAACTGAAAATGTTTAACTTCTAGACTTAAGTATTACACAATTAGTTGCATAATAAATGTCCATATTTGTCATTAAATAGCCTCTTATTAAGGAAACAACGTATGTGGCAAATAATAAAACGACTAATAACCTACAAACACAAATATGGCGTTGAATTGCCAATCCATAGCAAATTACACAAAATTATAATGCATTTCACCACCATTTACTTATTATTGCAAATACTTTCGAATGCCATACGAGCATGTCGAGAATGACTCATAGTCATCAGTGTTGATTCTAACCATCCCAACAATGCAATTTCACTTTAGAACTCAAAACTACCAAACGAGAAAATCTGTAAATCGTTTGAATGCAAATGTCAATATCATGTCAATATTTGAACAAACAATTCGTTGACTCTCCAGGAAGTGAAATTACTGTTGTCTTACTGTTACTGTTAGTTTTAAGTGATAAATAAATTTGCAATGTCATAAAACGTACGATAATGAAACTATCCATATTTTCGTTCACTGCAAATAACTACCAAATGGAATGTACTGTAATTATATTTACAGTAGCTATCAATGTGTAGTTTAAATTTAAATTTAGACATAGGTGCTTTGTTTACAACTGTAAATTTGTTTAAATGTGGGTTACGTTTGCGTTGTTCGTATGCACGAGTCAGGTATGTTTTTTTTTTTGAAGCCAGTAAGCGATCGTATGCAGTTTAATTAAGATATACTTATTCGGCGACGGTCATGCACAGGTGCATATGAAAATAACGAGGTATTGTGCTTTGTTTTCCAGTTCCCACAAAGTTGACGCCGCCTATGGTGCGATTTCATCGGCTTGCCAAGGTCCTCGTCGCGCTGCAACTCGTTCTCGGCGTGTTCGTTTGCTCATTGGCATTCTGGATTTATATATTCGCGCCGAGTATCCACGAGAGGGACAATCCTTATTGGTCCGGAATTCCGGTAAGTGTTATTGGCCCCGTCTCGTTCCCAAAACCGACAGTTTGACACAATGACAAAAGAATTGAACGGTTTACAATCGTTTTTAATTTGTTTTAATTCTAACATTAATGCTGTACTCACATTGAGTCTCGTGTCGGTTTTGTAATACACGGAGTTGAATGTAGATTGACACACCTAACGCATCAGACAACGAACAGTGATCGATTTCCATAAAATTTTCGGCAAACCCATTTCTAATTTAGTTATATTCTTGAAAATTTCAGGGTTTAATTAATTAGCCATATCTCATTGATACACAAAATTTCAAATCATTCATGCACCTGGAAGATTCCTCATTGGACTTTGATTTTTTTTTTGTTTTCGCTTCTTTGTCGGCTTTTGGTGGTCTGTGTACAACTCTCACAGACCACCAAAAGCAAAACTTGGTATATACTTCTGCTTTAATCTACTACATTGTTTGTTGCCCTTGTTCCTTCGAAATATGCCCGCAGACTTTGTTAATCTTTGATTTTAACATTTTCTTATTTGGCTCGCTGAAGTTTATGTTTTCTGAAAATTTTCTCAACAATACATTTATTTGTATTCCGGATCGTCAATTTCTAATGGTTTTTTGTATATTTTCCTGTTTCGTCTTGTTGTTTGCAGTGATTTTTAGTATTTTATTTGGCTTTCTTCAATTGGATTTATTCGAGTGACGGAACACAGTTATCATTGTTGTTTCCATCCAATATGGTTGTGCAACTCTTCTCTTATATGCATGTATAGGAAAATTACGGGAGCCTTTTCTGAGTCTGAGGGAGCTATTTCTAGTGTGCTGCATTACATATACGTCAACTACATGTTTTTGGTTGGTGTGAACACTCTTCTTTGCATTTCGATCATACCATTCGATTTTACGTCGCTTAAATAATGTACATACCTTAGATAAGTCTAGATAACTTTAGAAAAGGCTAGAATCTCCTTGACCGACTTCGCTTTAAATTCAGCAAGACTTAACTGCTCGCTGTCTAGCAAAAAAGTCTTTCCGGTGCTAGGGATGGGCAAGTGCGGAGTAAGTGCTCGGTTGTTTCCACCTTCGACTTACATAGTCTGCAGCTTGTGAGGTCGCCTTTGCCAATATTGGCTAGGTGGTATAAGACCTCGGCCTGTCAGTAGGCTAACAAGTAGCCTAATATCGCTTTTTTTCAGCTTTATAATTTCTTGGGCTCTATTGTGTGATACATCTAGCAGCCTCTTCGCCTGTCTAAGACTTTCTTTGTCCCTCCAGGCGGTCTCGTGACTAGCACGATGCCAATTCTTGATCCATTCCTTCACTGTGGACCTTGATAATCCACAGGTTGGTTCAGAGCCATAGATGGTGGTTTGCGCTGCCTTCTTGGCTAGCACATCCGCCTTAGAATTGCCTTCAATACCTTGGTGTGCAGGCACCCACCGTATTGTGAGTTTATTGCCTCGCGCCAATTTCTTGAGAACATTTTTGCAGTTCGACTTACACTGCTCATCACGAAGAGCCGTTAGTGCCGCTTCGCAGTCTGTCATGATATAAATGCGTTTACCCTTGTAGCGCTTAACCTTAGATAAGTCACTGCGCCTCTTCTTGTCAGTCTTTTTCAGTTTACTTGGTATTTTGTGAAATATGAGGCTATTTAAAAGGTGCTTTTTGGTTGGTTTGAACACGCGGTTATTGTTTTTGTTGATGACATTATATCCTTTAACTCTTCCATTATTTGTACGCCTGTCGAAAATAACTGGAGGCATTTCCCAATATCATTTCTGATACGTTTCATTTACATCGACTTTGAAGATATCTTTTTCAGGAAGTGAACATAGTTTTTTAAACTTTTATCACTTCATTCGTTTTAACATCGCTCATATCAAAAATATAACTAAATTAGAAATAGCTTTGCCAAAAATTTTATGAAAATCGATCACTATGCGACGCGCGCGGCGCAATATCCAGTATTTTCTGTTTTTTTCCGCGCCAAAAGTTCATATCCCCGTTTTCAGGCGATTTTTTTTTTCGTCCAAATCGATTTGATAAATTTAGCAATTTTATTGTATTATTCATAATTTTGTTGCAATCTATTGTCAATCTCGGCACCTCGTGATGCAGTCATCACAAATACCACTGCGCCTCTTAGCTGAACTGACTGATAAATATTAATAAAATTATTGAAAAAAGAGAGAACAATTATTGCCGTTTATCTTTCATAGAATTTTAGGAATAATAAAAATTATTAAATAAACTTTGATAAAACATAAAGATCAATATGGATCTTTAATTACAATTAAACTTAAAAACAAGTTTCAAATGGTTATGGATATAATTTTAACGTAAGCTGTTTTATTAAATTAAACTGGGATAAAACATTTTCAATCACTTGATAAAACACACAAACGAAATTGTATAAAAATAATTTACAAAATATGTTGCGTACCATATAACGTTTTGGGAGACATCTTTATACAATTTCATTTGTGTGTTTTAACAAGAAACAATTAAGTAATTAACGCATATCAAGAAAAGATGAAAAAATTTGATATCGATATTTACGGAATGGGAATAATCCCCGTGAAAACAATAATCCCCATAAAAGGGGAGGCAATACCCAAAGAGGTTTATTTATCAAAAGTTCGTCAGTCATTCGTGTTTAGACTTGCTAAATCGACTTATTTTCGCGAAAATATGCGTTTAAATGCTGCAAAGGTTCAGGAATTAACATGCGATTTCTAAATTTTTGAGAAATATTCGCTAAAATATTTGTGAAAAACATGTTTAGATGTGTTAATTCGACTTATTTTCGCGAAAAATGCGTTTAAGCATAGCGAGAGAACGATAGCTGCAACGTTTCAGGAATTAACAAGCGATATCTGAACTATTGACAAATATTCGCTAAAATATATGAGAAAAACGTGTTTAGATGTGCTAAATCTGTTTATTCTCGTTAAATGCGTTTAAGCAAATCAATAGATCAATATCCGTTTTTCGGGGTTCCACCAAAACTTGTTCTTTTTATATGTTTGAATATGTTTGAATTTGGCAATTTAGTGTGAAGTTGAATTACATGATATGATAGTACTACGATAGTAGTTGTGCGAAAGAGCTAGGAAAAATTATTGCAAAGTACTTACTCTCATATATGTTGTTCTTTTTAGTTATAAGAGGTTATGTTACCTTGAAGTAGGTTACTGAAGAGCAAGAGATAATTATTTATCAAATTAACAAAAAATTATTCAAGCAAATATGGCTTATTGTTAGCAACAGTTTGAAATATAAGAAAGAGGTGAGAAATGAAAACAATCTTGGAAAGTCTATGAATCTTTATGAGCATTATGTACATTCCAATGCAGAAAACATTATAATTAAAATGCATCATTTCAACGCCATTTAATTAATTCTATGAGTGGTAAATGCAATAAATCGAAAGTATACCAAAGAAAGTTTTATGTGACAGAGAATTTGATTAGAATTAGGAATAGACATAGTGCTGTAATCTTAATCGGAGTAGACTACTAAAATATCCACCCATCAGTTTAATTGATTCAATTATCTCGCTTTGAAAATGCAAATAGATATAGATACAATCAAAAACAGTCACATAGAAAAAGCCGATTGGAGTACCCGCACGTTACAAGTACTTCTACTTACGATAGCATTTTTAAAGTGTGGTATTGCGTTTCCATTTCTATTTTATGATAATTCACTTAATGTCCTTTCCTCTCTCTTCTTTCAGCTGGCGATATCTGGATTTGTTGGTGTTTTGTTATATTGCTGTGCCGACAAAGAATTAGGAGTCACTAGGAGTTTTATCTCACGTTCCACTAAGGTAATTTCAACTCATTTGTTCATTTCTTTATACAAAAACTAACCACACACAAATTGTTTTAACGGTTTTTTGAGTCATTATTCTGTCAAATCGACCAAAACTCTGACAGTTGTCAATAATCAGGTTAAATAAACATAACATATAATTCTATAACCTAGCAAATATGTTTCTTCAACACATTCAGTGATTTCTGTCAAACTTAACCTTTTTGCACCTCTAACAACTACTAACAACCAAACTAACCTCACTTGAATTGAGATCAGTCATCTTGTCTTCTAAAAAAATATTAACCTATAAAACATTTGAAGGTTACATTCTTAACTTTCAAAAGACTTGAATATAAATTTGAAACCAAATAAATTCTTTGTGTTACAGATTGTGAGCATATTTTTAAGCATAGTAGCAGGTGCCTGCTGCTTGACGGCGCACGTCTTCGCCCTCATCCACCTGCTAGGCCTGCTGTTCATGGACTGCTCGCCACAGTTCCAGCTGAATGACACCTGCCTGTGCACGTTGTCAAACAGCACCAGCCTGCCATCGTTCATCACACAGCGCCATCATTACGCCGACCTGCAGTGCGACGAGCTGAACAACTTCTTCGTTTGCCTGCTGATCGCTTCGTGCGGTTGCAATCTGATCGGGGCGCTCGTCGCGGTCTGGTATGTCTACCTGCACTGGTCATCTCGCTATGTCTATGCGTACACCAAAGTACAGGAGACTACCTTGAACGAGTCACCGAGCTCAATCGACACAAATTCTCACAGTTGAAATCACTTTTCATTTGTAATTTGAGATTTAAAAAAAACGATGAACCAAAAAGCGGGGAATTTTTAAACAAAGAAAGTTTTAACATGTTTTTTGTTCTGTGTACATTTCGACAAATACATTTATTTCTTTATGTAGATAAATTTTTAAGAAAAAAATATTTATTTTAACATACAAGGTTTAGAATATAAAAATATACCAAATTATTTATAGGTAAAGCACGTTGTAATAAACTGTTTGGAATAGATCTCTGCGTTTGAAAAAATATAACCCTAAAATGTTGTCCCGTTAACGTTACTTTTTAAATAGATAACCTCGAAACTCATCAATTTAACCTCAAAAATGTAATGTCAACTGTCAAATTCACAACCAATGAAGAAATAAATAAACCAACTTTTAAAATGAGACATTTTTATTATGTAAACATTCATGTTTATACCATTATATAAATATTTCTAAATATAAAATATTTATTTTAACATCCAACACTAGTACATAAAATATACCAAGGTAATCTAAAGGTAAAACATTTGTTGTAATAAAAACACTTGCATAAATTTCAGCCTTTAAATAAAATTAATCATAAAGCTTATCAGCTTAACCTTAAAATCCTATGGTTTCAAGTATGACCATAATTAGTATGATCCCTCTCACAGTTTCAATGTTAATTTCTTAATACTTACTTGTCGATTCACAGCTATTGGGTTAGATATTTCTCAATAATACCAATTGAATGGCACGCGGCAAGGTGAGATAGTTGGCTTACTTTGTAAGTGGTTAAACAGGATTCAGGAAGACATAAGGTTAACGTGCTGCGGTGGTGGCGTCAAATTGCTTTGATGTTCCGCCCGCCACATGGTTCCTATCCATCGCGACTTCACAGATGGTTCCGGGAAAACTATAACGTGCCCGAAATACATCCGAGTTTTATTACGATTCGGATATTCGTTGCGTGGGAAGAACGTGATAGAGTGTTGTGCTGCGCGCTTCGGTTCAGTGCCGAAGTAAATAAAAATGTCTTCGATGTTCCATTGACCTAGCATATTCATCTGTAATAATCAAAGGCTTGAAATCAAGAATAATTTTTACAAACAATTGAATTGATGTTAATGGAACGTTTGATAAACTTAACCTTAGCAATGGTGAGATTTCCATTAACCTATAAACGTATTTTCATTAAGCTCACCTGCTTATCCTTGTAAGCCGTAAGCTTGGCTTGTTGGAATTCAAACTTGTAGACTTTGGAAGTTTTAGTCTTGTTGTCAGCGTATTTTAAATCTGCACTTAGTGACTCGTTGATACCATTCAAATATTCCCAATATTTAGAGAATTTGTTGAGAATGAGACAGTTTTCTTTGCGATCTGCGTCGTGCCATTGGCTCCATCGCATAACAACGTCTAAGACCTTGAAAGCAGAAATGTTTCAGAATATATCGATATTCGAAAGTATAAACTTCATAGTATTGAATCTAAGTGTTAAGTCTTACTAATGATAAACTTACTTTTTCTCCGTGATGAATAGGTCTTATCAGATTAGTATTTAAAACCTGTTCTTCTAACACTAACTCATGTACTGGCACATTAACTTTACCACTCAATTCACAGAGAATCTCATAAGCTGTTTTATTCGGACCAACCTAAAGAAAAAAGGCAACTTTAATGAATAAACTATAAAATTTATAAACAATGAAAAGAAAACTTACCAGCATATTAAACGATTTTCCATCCTTATGATACAAGAACACCCAAACTCTAAAATCGCCTGAAGGTTTAACGTTTACCGGCCCTTGTGGTGATTTTGCATACTTCTTCAACACGTTTAACATAACCAATTCTTTCTCCTTCTCGGATTGATCTTCAGGGAATATGTGAGTGTATAATTCGATTAACTGGGCGACAATTGCACGATCTTTGTTATCTTCGTCTGCAGTCTGGAAGTATATTAATGTTATAATATAGAATAAACAACAATAAAAAAATGTAAGAGAACAATACAAGTGGAGAAACTTACACCATGGAGTAAAGTAGGTGCCCAAATTGAGGCTATATTAAGGACACTCATCAAATTTTGGTTACTCTGCGTGCTGATAAAGTGTAAATGCCCCAAAAGTTTCCTAGTTGTGTTGTAGTTGACCTCGTCGACTTCGTCGAAGATGCTCTTGTACATTCTTACTTTTTCATCGACGTTTTTCACCACTATAGAAAGATATGGTATTATAAATTAGGTTTCAATTGGTATTTATATTTCCTAACATAAATAACAATTAAAGCTGTATTTTGTTGATTTTAATCTGTGGTTCTCAATTTTTTGTTCCTGAACTTCTTTTTTAGCAAATATTTATTTCATAGTCTTCTTCTTCAGAAACAAGAGTCTGATCATGTTTCAATTCTCAAAGTTTGATCTTTTTTTGAAACAAAAAATAGTCATATATAATGAAAAAGGAGTGACCTCTTAAAATATTTGTAAAAAACATATTTAAGAACAACAGCCTAGTTGATATGATAAACCTAATATAATCTTTTTTTGTTTTGTTTGATTTTACCGAGCATCGACTGCTATGGTCATTAGCTCTATTCAATTCTTTTTCAATGTAATTAGTCATATTAGAGGCTAACACTATTGATAAGAAGAATCGAACTCGGGACCTCATTGACAGTGGTCATCGACCATACCACTTCGCCACCTGGCTGGAAATATAATTTATTAATCGTTAAATAACCTTAAAATCATATATGGCCGGACACATCATTTTTATGTTCATTAAAGGAGGTTATAATGAAAACAACATGGCAAAAATGTTACGCCGAAAGATTGGCAACTGGGGGCGGGCCTGGAATCCCGAAATTTCTAGACCTTTTCGAAAAAGTATTGATAAGCTATTTTTGGCATTTTGAGCACCCACCTTTCTTGGAACAAATCGAATGGAACATAACAGTGCCGAAATTGTGTCTAGTACCGCTACAAGTGTTTCTGCTAAGTTTTATATTGCTATGTCTACTTATTACTTTTCAGCAATAAGAATGACAAAATACCGTATAGACAAAGCACAACTTTTTAAATAAAAACTAATCAATGACAGAACATAATCTCATAAATTCTCAAATATTCAATGAATTAGGTTAAATTCCAAACACACAACGGCATCCACCTAGTTTCAATCATTTCTAATCAATAATCCTTAAATTAAAAAAGGAATTTCAAGATAAAGAAACGTAACATACATGAGACTTGATATAAATATTGCCGTTTGCTTCCATCAATCAACGGTTCGGCCAGATCGCGGAAGAACCGCTTGAGGACATTCGCCACATCATTGGCGGAGTATTTATCAGTCAGCTGTACGCTCCACGCATCCGTACGAAACTGATTCATCAGCTCACTGACCGTCGTGTTGCTGCCCGGCTTGCGATAAATACCCTCCGTCATACTGCCGTACACGTAGAGGAAGTTAATGCACTTGGCGACAATCACGGGCACATCGTCCTTGGTTAGTTGCTGTTGTTTTAAGTTGGGCCCGTTGTCTCGCGCCGCGAGTTTAATAATATGACACCAGACCTATTGCAATTTATCATTTAGTATCGCTTTTAACTGTTTTCAATCAATAATTCAATTAAAACGCATCGAACCTTTGTCTCGCGTTGCGTCCACATGCGAAAATAGTAAGTCTCCGAGGTGAAATGTATTACAAAATTGGGGCCTTTGTCCGTCGTGCTAGGACTGGTCTCGTCACAGGTTTCCAATTTGAAACAACGTGCTTTTCGTAGGTCGAAGTACTTGGGTGTTGCATTATCCTGGAGATAGTATAGCTTTCTTCGTACTAAACACAGCCATGCTCCTTTCCATTCACTGTTGACGCCGGATTTGAAGTAGCACCAGCCGATTCGACGATAGTCGCTCGTGATTCGCGATCCGAATTTATAGCACATGTTATCGGCTAGATTCTGCATCCAAACACGTCGTTCTGAGAGGCTTTTTGTTCCAAAGACGTAACCAGCACGTACTTTTCCAGCTGTATTTAGCTCGAAGCAGTATACATCTCCTTCATCGTGTCTAAAAATTAGAAAAATTCGATGATATAATAGTCATCTATAACTTAAGAGGACCGTACGCCACCGATACCATGGTACCAATATGTTTTAATATTTAAAATAATACTGGGCCTTGTTTGTGAATGTTTTGTGTCGATAGTCGCTAAAATATATGTGTTTTGTCCGTCCAAAACCCTCTGGATATGCCTTCACAAATGGACTCAACTTCAACAATCTATAACTTTTATCCTAAGCAATTAATCGGAATGGCTGTTTCACTAGTTAGTGGCAAATTTAATTATAAATCGATTAATATAAGATTTATATACACAGAAATGTGGGAAATGTAAATAAAAGTGTGATCTTTAGAAGAAGTCATTTCAAGTCATTTTTCTGACAGCGAAAATGGCGCCGTTATTATTAGACTCAACTTTTCTTACTTCTAACATCGGTTCTAAGTAATCAAATGAAACACCGTCCCAGGAGTTTGATATATCTAATAATTACCCAACATTTCTGTGCAAGAATGGACATTCTATGTCACGCAGATTAGAACATATTTTAAAATAAAGTTTGAATTTCACGTTTTAGTTCCGCATTTTACAGTTACCTGGTACTAGTCGCATACAACAGATCAACTCGTACTAGCAAAGTTTCAAACATATATGTAATTTAACATGGGGGTTTGAAACTTGGCTAAAATAACCTCTAAATCGAGTGTGACATGAAAGAATGAATAAATATATAGCAATGCAAACAACTTACTTGTATTTTATCTTCTGATCCTGTACAATTTGTATACTCAAAATCGACTCAATCGAAATATTTTCCTTGATTGTATCACAACTATTATCGGAATGGCAAAGCAGAGCACCAGGCTGAAGAACACACCATCTCGCATTTAACTCCCCGAAAAGATCATCGACAGGACCACTGGTTATCTTGAATAACATCCCCTTTTGCTGAGTACCACGCTTTGTTTGGATCATGGGACGTGCCACTGTGTTATCCTTCTTTGCAAATTGATTCTTCAACAAGTCTGGCGCCTTCGCCACGAAAGGCTTGATCTTCTTCAGCCATATCTGCGAGATCTTCTCAGTATCTCTTGTTTTTACTTCATCTGACGAATTATTAGTATACCAGTTGGTTTTACTACCGGTAGGTGCAGAATCTTTGATTTTAAATTTGGATCTTAAGGTGGGTTTTGGTGACGATGGCGGTGATGGTGGCGGTAACGATCCACTGAGAAAATGCGAATCTACTCGTGGAGGAGGAGGTGGGATATATTCATCTGCCTCGCTGATATCGTCGAAAATAGACAGGTTGTCGATGTTGAAAGACCCGTGTAAATCACCCTGCAGAGCTTTTTCTAATTCGCTCAATTCTTCGGCTTGCGTTAAGGCAGAGGCACCTGTTTGAGCAAATGGATCGAATGCTAGCATCACACTTTTTGTGGGACTTCGACATTTTGGTCTGAAAAGTAATTTTGGAGGTTATGTGTTAGATAGGTTATGTATGAATACAAATAATTAGTACTTTAATTACGGTTATTTCATTTAATTTA
>JAODAC010025372.1:0-16904 GCA_027575185.1 Mimaenictus wilsoni
AAATACATCTTTTGTAACTTTTGGCTCGCTAGTACCCGACGATGCCTAACGGCGAAATGTACATCGTACCATTTATCTATTGAACTTGTAAAACAGCGACAAAAATCGTGTTTTTCACATCAAAAACTTTGAAATATAGATTATCCTCGTTTTTATAAGAAAAAACAAATTAAAAAAAAGTAGTCAGGCAGTGCAAATAGTTCTTGATTATATGGTTTTATTTTAAAACTTCTAAAATGAAATATTACTACTATATAAAGAGTGATAAAATACCAATTCGCCACTCATAATTGAACTCTCCTACTGTAACAATATTTGCCTTCTGTGGGTTGTGGTCTGACAACATACGAAAATTTATATCCCTTAAGATCCAAAATTATACAGGCCGTTCGTAAAAGCAGCAATCATCATTATTTCTTCTACCTACTTCTATTCTGTGTAAAAGTTTAACAAACTTTCACAGTATTCGAATGAATTGATCACAAATATTGATGATTAAATCACATTCGATGAATGTTATGTAATTGTATAAAATTATATTGCTCTAATATAATAATAAATTTCCTCCTGCCGTACTGTAGTACTGTAGTTCTGTAGTGGAAGTACAGTACATTATATTATTCCACCAACAATAGCCGTAATTTCTCCTGCTGACTTCTTTGGCTTCCTAATAATGCGTTACAATTTTTGTCAACGATCATAACTCTCACACGCACTCTGACCGACTGTGACTACGACTGTCGTGTCGTGTAATGAACCACGAAATACATATTTATGTACACACAATCAGTGTACGGGTATCTGCATGCTCGCTAATTGCACATGAGCAAATCACATGTAAATTGAATCGAGTTTAGTTTCGCCCCTTCATTCACCACGGCACCGCGCGCTGTGCTATCTACTTCTGACTTTCTCATCTCATCAAATCAGAATCAGGACCTTCCGACCGGCATTAAACGTCGGTGGTCGTGGTAGCGGGCAGGAATGGCATGTGGTGGTAGCCGAGGAGGGTCAATCAGCAAAACCACACGCAACCTCTCAAATTGCATTTCTGGCGGTGACGGGTTCGACGTGTCGTTTCGACCACCAACCATCCAGTGGGTGGTGGTTTTTCGAGGCTGGTCCTGGAATGATCTGTCCTTCTCCAGCCTGTTTGTACTCGCACACGGCGAGAGAAGGCGATGCGAACGTTCCTTGTGCCGACTCGCGCTTCACGCTCCGACCGTAATTATACCGGATATGATTTGGTTGATTTCATATTGTTCATTTTATTACGTTATTTGTGGTGGCGACGGCGACGACGTGTTCGATGGTAACTGCTAACAACATGCCGGGACCGTGAACATTTATGTTGGGAATAGTTAAATCATATGCGAAATTTTCTTAAAATACTTTAGTAACTTTAGATAGTCGATGAGCCTAAAGGACGAAGGAAGAAAAGAAAATCAAAAATAAGTGAAATCGGTATAATTTTGATAGGATTGTAGGTAAATTTGAGGAACATGCTATATTCAAGCCAATATACATTATTTTAGGCATTTCTAGGCTTTTAAAATTTTTGCCCACCTGGGCAGCCTAGTGGTAGCATTTCCGCTTACCACGTAGGAGTACGGGGTTCGATTCCCCGAGGCGGACAATCCACCGGGTGAATATTATTCACCCACAACTTACCACAAACACTTACAACACTAAAACATTCAACGCCCAACATTCTACCCTCAACATTCAACACACAACTACTACTACACAACAAAAACAACACAGATTGTAAACACAAAATTGTAAACATACAAAATACATATGTACAAACACGGCGGAAAAACCTTAGGGTTGATAGCCATTAAAATATATACATTAATTATTTTTAAAATTTTCAAAATTAACGTATGCAACCAAATATACACAAGTTTAACACTTTTTATGCTTTTAAATTAAATATTACGAAGGTTAATGTATATTATGAAATTTAAATAAATATAAATTATTTAATTAAATGTTAGATACATTTTGTATTAGATTTTTTTGCTTTCATATCTCTAAAAACGAAATGAAAATTTAAATGTTCAAACAAATATATCACTTAAAATATATTGGGCAAAACGAGGCAAGACAAACGTCGGAATAAAGACATAAGGCGATGGTTTAGATGGTTTTCTAATTCATTATATAGAATAAAAAACTGGAAAAAGTGTAACGAAACTTCGCCCTCGATTTGCTCAATTTGAGGCATAGTTTTAAATATATTTTAAGAATATTAAATATTAAGCTAACAACATGAAACAGCAGATGAAATATTTTTCAACTCTTCTACTTCCATCTGATGTCGATATTATGCTGATCTGTTTATAATAAGTCAGTCATTTATGGAGTTTTAAGAGACATATTTTTTTGAAAACCTCGTTTTCAGTTCAATGTTGGTTTTCTTCCCTTATCCGTTCTCAGGGATAGTTGTTATATGTACAAAATGTTCCCTATTTCATGTACTTTCATATGGTGCTAACATGTTCCTGATTATTGCACTGGGAATTTGGAATTTGCCGGATTTATAATTGAAACCATAGTTTCATTCACGCCCGCATCGAACGAGCGCATATTATGGCATAGTTTAAAATATATTTTAAATATATTAAATATTAAGCTATTAACATAAAACAAGTGGTATAATATTCCTCAACTCTTCTACTTCAATCTGATATTAATATTATGTGGATCTGTTTATAATAAGTCAGTCATTTATAGAGTTTTAAGAGACATATTTTTTTGAAAACCTCGTTTTCAGTTCAATATTGGTTTTCTTCCCATATGCGTTCTCGGGAGTAGTTGTCATATGTATCAAAGTGTTCCCTATTTCATGTACTTTCATAGGATGTAAACATTTTCCTGATTATTGTACTGGGAATTTGGAATTTGCCGGATTTATAATTGAAACCATGGTTTCATTCACGCCTGCGTGGAACGAGCGCTGGATTTGCTCATTTTATGTCATAGATTAAAATGTATTTTAAGTATATTAAATATTCAGCTACCAACATAAAACAAGTGGTATAATGTTCCCCAACTCTACTACTTCAATCTGATATCAATATTATGTGGATTTGTTTATAATAAGTTAGTCATTTATGGAGTTTTAAGAGACATATTTTTTTGAAAATCTCGTTTTCAGTTCAATGTTGGTTTTCTTCCCTTATTCGTTCTCGGGGGTAGTTGTCACATGTACAAAATGTTCCCTATTTCATGTACTCTCATAGGATGTAAACATTTTCCTGATTATTGTACTGGGAATTTGGAATTCGCCGGATTTATAATTGAAACCATGGTTTTATTCACGCCCGCATCGAACGAGCGCTCGATTTGCTCATTTTATGGCATAGTTTAAAATATATTTTAAGTATATTAAATATTAAGCTACTAACATAAAACAAGTGGTATAATATTCCTCAACTCTTCTACTTCAATCTGATATCAATATTATGGGGATCTGTTTATAATAAGTCAGTCATTTATAGAGTTTTAAGAGACATATTTTTTTGAAAACCTCGTTTTCAGTTCAATGTTGGTTTTCTTCTCTTATTCGTTCTCGGGGGTAGTTGTCACATGTATAAAATGTTCCCTATTTCATGTACTTTCATATGATGTAAACATTTTCCTGATTATTGTACTGGGTATTTGGAATTCGCCGGATTTACAATTGAAACCATGGTTTCATTCACGCGTGGAACGAGAGCTCAATTGGTCAATTTATGTCATAGTTTAAAATATTTTTAAGTATATTAAATATTAAGCTACCAACATAAAACAAGAGGTATAATATTCCTCAACTCTTTTACTTCAATCTGCTATCAATATTATGTTGATCTGTTTATAATAAGTCAGTCATTTATGAAGTTTTAAGAGACATATTTTTTAGAATCCACGTTTTCAACGTGAATGTTGATTTTGCACCCTTATCCGTTCTCGGGGGTAGTTCTCATATATACAAAAATGTTCCCTATTTCATGTTCTTTCATATGATGTAGGCATTTTCCAGATTATTGCACTGGGAATTTGGAATTTGCCGGATTTATAATTGAAACCATGATTTCATTCACTCCTGCGTGGAACGAGCGCTCGATTTGTTCAACTATCACATAATAGTTTAAAATATTTTTTAAGTATATTAAATATTAAGCTACTAACATAAAACAAGTGCTATAATATTCCCCAACTCTTCCACTTCAATCTGATATCGGTATTATCCCAGTCCGTTCACAATAAGTCAGTCATTTATGGAGGTTAAAACTTACGGATCTGAAGTGTCGGATGGGATCGTATGCAAAGAATATGTACATTCTTTTGGACTTTTTGACAACTTGATTGGTTTATCTATGGATTCAATTTTTAATTCTTCGTTAACATCTTCATTTTTAATGCAGTCCTTGTCTAATAATAAAATATTTAAGTAAATATAAACTATCTAAATAAAATTAGACATTTGTTGTAATATTTTACCCTCGTATCTTTCAGGATAGAATATAAAAAAATCCGCTTTTGCATGTTCCAATGAATATGTTTGCAAACCTCCCGACGTAGTGTAATTATCGCCCCTATATCGCAACGCTTATGGGCTGTAAATCAGGATAAGGGGGCAACCCCTCGAAAAGCATCGCGTTCCTCGTGGTGGTCATGCTGGATATTCTGAATTTCTCCCATGCAAACATTGCTCTACACCACAACCACACAGTCGCCGCGCCACGTCGGGCACCGAGATGTCCGATAATTTTAACTTATGTTGAACCATTAGCCGCTTAGTGAATTCTTGCTGTAGCTGGAGGTGGCTGTGAATATGATTATGGTGAGGTTATAGGGAGCGGTTGTGGACCTTTATCCCAAAATGATTCCAGCCGAGAGCAAGTAAAGGAAAACACGACGTCACACAATAAACATTTAGAACGGGTAATATTTTAAAAAACCCGGCAATAAAATGATAAATGCATTTATGCACCAACTAAACTCGGCGAAATTTAATTAAATCCAAAATGGTATGATTAAAAAATATGCGCAGGCGCTTTTGTTCAAACGTTATTATTTTTACGAATATTTTACGTCGGTGGCGGCGGCGAGGTAAAACCAATAACATGGTAATGCTTAAGGTTTAAGTGGAAGGCTGGGTCGTCATTGGCCAACTAGCAATGAAGACAAGGAAATGGGTGAGCGCGTCGAATGACAATTCGGAGGCAATCATCTCGATATTCTTCGCGGCTCATCTGCGCCCCCGGGCATTATTAAGTGCGCATTACGAGCCCGGGCGTCTGTTTGTGGGCCCTTAAAAGATAAATATATAAAAATGCAAATGGCTCTAGATTACTACCACCTTAAAAACGGCGTCGTTGGGAGTTTTTAACAGCCGTTTGGCGCGGGTGGCGAGGGTGGGCTAGTGAGGTGGGCGGTTTGGTATACAGATAGAGTCGTAAGACGAGACAGCTTAACTACTGTTTGGCAGTGCAAGAAAACACACTCGAATTGTAATCAAACGCGCAGATATAAAACGAAATACGCGCTAAGTGTCGTTGGGTGAAGGAGGAGGCCGGTGGCAAGAGGCTAGATGTTGGCTGGTGTGGCAGGAAAACGACGGCTTGAAGGTGGAGGCGGCAAAACGTTTTCATAACGCAGCCCATCTCAAAGATATAAGCGAGGTCGTGGCGACGTCCTTTTATGACCGGCTGTTAAAAATATCTTAATGTTAGTTTAAATTCTATCTGCAGTTAAGTGCTCGCAAATAAAACACTCTGGTGAAAGCCGGGAAAGCTAAGAACCGAAAACATTTAGAGAGTGAAATACAGCGTGTTTTAAAAAGTTTTGCGCTATTCAGTTTAGATTTTTATTGAACTAACACAACGCAATTTCTTTAAATACCTTAAATTATGTTTGAGAATCTACGCTCATGCATACCTGAGCAGCTCAGTTGGTAAGGTTTCGGTCTATCACGCAGACGGACGGGGTTCGACTCCCCAGGGTGGGCACCCCACTAGTGTGAATATATTATTAAATAAATCCACACTAAAATCACTCTAGTAATTCACATTAATTACAAATTCATACACTCTTAAAATCACAATATTTTTATTATTATTAGTATTTGGTCCGTAGACCTGGCCATCGACCTAACCGGTCCTTCAGACTGGATACAAGTTTTGTTATTTTATTTGTATATACATGATAATATTATATTGTTGTTATTGTTGATTTTTGTATGGTATTGTTGTGTTGGTTCCTTGTTGAGTGTTGTGTGACTGAATTGCCTCGTGGTTTTTGCTTGTTATAACTATAGTCGGAAGCGCATACTGCGATTGATGCGATTTTGATGTGTGATTTGTAATTGTTGTGATTTTGTAGTGTGGATTTGATTGTGTGGATTTTTGTGTGAATAAATTAGTGTGAATTAATTACTAAATTAATTCACATGTGGGAGCCCACCCCAGGGACTCGAACCCCGTCCGACTGCGTAGTTGACCGAAACCGTACCAACTATGCTGCCCAGGTGGGCAAATCACAATATTAATCCACACCGACCACAAAAGCCACAACCGCCTGTGTTTGTAACATGTGTGTATGTGTGTGAATAATTCACTCACAAAGAGGTGTCCGCCTTGAGGACTCGAACCTCGTCCGCCGGCGTGATACGCCATGGTGCCACCCACTAGGCTACCCAGGCGGGCTGGATGAATTATTTATTATAATTCACCCAATGGCTTGCCTGCCTCGGAAAATCGGGGAATCGAACCCCGTCCTCCTAAGTGGTAAGTCTAGGCGCTACTACTAAGCTGCCCAGGTGGGCGGCTTGTAATTATATTTATAATTTGTTTTATACTTTAGAATTTGACTTATTGTCTTAAGTTAAGTACATCCATTTCATTTTGAAATTCATTTAAGAAATCAAAAATCAAAAACTTCCTTAAAATGTATTCGAATCGAACAATAACTTTTCTAACCAATATTAAAATAACCATTATTAGATGATATATAATTGAGTTATTATATTTGATTGTTTTGTGGGTGGGTGGCATAAAGCGATGAACTTGATTTGATTGTGTGGATTTTTGTGTGAATAAATTAGTGTGAATTAATTACTAAATTAATTCACATGTGGGACTCGAACTCCGTCCGACTGCGTAGTTGACCGAAACCGTACCAACTATGCTGCCCAGGTGGGCAAATCACAATATTAATCCACACCGACCACAAAAGGCACAACCGCCTGTGTTTGTAACATGTGTGTGAATAATTCACTCACAAAGAGGTGTCCGCCTTGAGGACTCGAACCTCGTCCGCCGACGTGATACGCCATGGTGCCCCCCACTAGGCTACCCAGGCGGGCTGGATGAATTATTAATTATAATTCACCCAATGGCTTGCCCGCCTCGAAGAATCGGAGAATCGAACCCCGTCCTCCTAAGTGGTAAGTCTAGGCGCTACTACTAAGCTGCCCAGGAGGGCGGCTTGTAATTATATTTATAATTTGTTTTATACTTTAGAATTTGACTTATTGTCTTAAGTTAAGTACATCCATTTCATTTTGAAATTCATTTAAGAAATCAGAAATCAAAAACTTCCTTAAATGTATTCAAATCAAACAATATCTTTTCTAACCATTAATTTTTTTAGATGATATATAATTGAGTTATTATATTTGATTGTTTTGTGGGTGGGTGGTTTGACATAAAGCGATGAACTTGATAAGCGTTCACGCAAAGAAAGGGGTGAGTAAAACTCGTAAGCCCCACGCATGTGATAAATAGCACCACAGCAGGTCCAAGTGCTCGTTTTTTTCCTAACATTATTTCGTTTCGACGGGGGTTTATTGTACCGATTGTCCCCGTTTTTGAATATATTAGACCAGACATAATAGGTAAATTGAGTAAACAGCTACTTGGGTGTCGCACCTACATCAGAACATATTAATCTTGCAAGCCGCGCCGTCCAGATGCTTATTTTACACACGAAGAATACGTGGTGGACATTTATAGAAAAGAAGAAAAAAAAAACACATGCAAGAACCAGTGCTACACAGCGTCCCTTCGAAAATGTGACATAATTTGTTGATAGTGTGTGCTTCGCGCAGACTGGTTTCGGATGACCAAATGTTGCATGTCGGGTAAAAACCGAATCTCGGCATTAGCGTGGCGCGGTTCAGCGTCGGCGTCACAGTGGAAATAGTGTCGGCCGGATGGCGTATTATCGAGAGGCGGCGTAATCCGCACACTATGCGGGCGTCCTCAGGGATTCGCAAAACCTATATTAAGTTCGCGCTGAGCCGCTTAACCGTCATCATAGTCCAATATCGTATCGGGCGCACCAGGGGCGACACATGCGCCGCCACGCCGCCATCATCAACGGGGCCGCGTGTGGTGGCTGCAGGGCAGGCAGGCACATCCAGCGCGAAGAGAACGATGAAGCGTGATCTGCGACATAATCGGATCGGGGACGGCGGTTGCTGCTGCGGCGATATCATCCCTTCGGGGACCCGGGAGCGGGGCGTGGAGTGTGGGGTTCGCTAGGTTCGTCGGGGGTCTTGCTCGGGATCCGCTCTGATCCTTTACTAATCAACACATGCTTGTCGGTCATATGTTGTGAACATATGTGATGACGACATATTACTAAGTGAAATATTCATTCATTACCTTACAAAATATTGCACTAATTGCACTACTGAAAATTATCAAATTTAAACGATTCTAGTCTAACGATTTTAGTTTAGAAAACATGAGCACTAGATGTTTTCTAAACTAAAATCGTTGTAACTTCAAAACTACTGCCTGGATGTATTTAAAATTTTTGGTACATATTGCTTAAATGTTCCTTTTTGTAAATGATCTATTAATTATACATAATTTTTCGTCTGATGTAAGATATAATCATTATAAATGAGTATCAATTTGTTTTAATTATACAAATACTAATTAAAGTTTTTAATTTTTGAAAATTATAAAAAAATAAAATGATTTCTGTAAAATTAATATTATATCATGAAAGTATATATGAGACTCTATATGTATAACAAATTTTAGTAAAATTGGCCTAATAGTTTTTAAAATATTCAAGTTCTAAAGTCCGATTGATATTTTGTAAAATCCTATCGTTCACTACTTCACAAAATAAAGAAAAAATCGTTATACCTTCAAAACTACTTATCAGATCGGTTTCAAATTTTCAGTATATATTGTTTAAATGTTCTTTTATATAAATAATATATTAGTTAAGTACACAATTTTGTGTGCTGTTCGATCCGAGTAATTATAATGAACATTTAATGGTTCTCTTTGATTATGGTTAAATGTTTGCTTCGCCTAAAAAATACCCAAAACTAAAATGATTTTCAGCAAATAAATGTTAACTTATAAAAATATATATAATTCAGCATATGTATAAGAGCTTTGAGTAAAATTGACTGAATAGTTTTTGATATATTGAACAATGAAAAACTGGTTGACTTTTTCCTAAAATATCAGTCTACATATTTTGTAAAATAAAAATCGTTACATTTTAAAAATTACATAACATATCGAATTGAAATGTATATCATATATTCATTGAATACCCCTATTTCCAAGAATCATATCAGATAAGGGTAAATTTCCGTCTGGATAAAAATAGAGGCTTGTAAAATGAAGATTACAGTAGTTCCGATTGATTAAAATTAAGAAAAAATATTTCGACACAATAAAGTTTATGGTGTAATTCTTAATACTCTAAGCTTTATCATTCTTCGATTTTCATGTCTATTAGCAGATCATAATATTATTGTAATATTTTTAACCCTTGTAAGAAAAAAAAATCAGTCTAGACTATGATTTAAAACAAAATTATGCTAATACTAATTAAAGTTATTAATTTTAGAAAATTATAAAAAAATAAAATGATTTCTGTAAAATTAATGCTATATCATGAAAGTATATATTAGACCCTATATGTATACCAAATTTTATTAACATTGGCTTAATAGTTTTTAAAATATTCAAGTTTTAAAATCCAATTGATATTTTGTAAAATCCTATCGTTCACTACCTCACAAAATAAAGAAAGAATCGTTATACCTTTAAAACTACTTATCAGATCGGTTTCAAATTTTCAGTATATATTGATTAAATGTTCTTTGATATAAATAATATATTAGTTAAATACACAAGTTTGTGTGATGTTCGATCCGGGCAATTATAATGAACATTTATTTCTCTTTTGATTATCTCGTTGATTATTGTTAAATGTTTGTTTCACTTAAAAACTACCCAAAACTAAAATGATTTTCATAAAATAAATGTTAACTTATAAAAATATATATAATTCAGTGTAGGTATGAGAACTTTGAGCAAAATTGACTGAATAGTTTTTGATATATTGAACAATGAAAAACTGGTTGACTTTTTCCCAAAATATCAGTCTACATATTTTGTAAAATAGAAATTGTTATATTTTCAAAATTACATAACATATCGAATTGAAATGTATACCATATATTCCTTGAATACCCCTATTTCCAAGAAGCATATCAGACAAGGGTAAATTTGCGTCTGGATAAAGATAGAGGCTTATAAAATGAAGATTACAATAGTTCCGATTGATTAAAATTAAGAAAAAATATTTCGACACAATAAAGTTTATGGCGTAATTTTTAATACTCTAAGCTATATCATTCTTCGATTTTCATATCTATTCGCAGATCATAATATTATTGTAATATTTTTAATCCTTGTAAGAAAAAAAATCAGCCTAGACTGTGATTTAAAACAAAATTATGCTAATACTAATTAAAGTTATTAATTTTAGAAAATTATACAAAAATAAAATGATTTCTGTAAAATTTATGTTATATCATGAAAGTATATATTAGACTCTATATGCATACCAAATTTTAGTAACATTGACTTAATAGTTTTTAAAATATTCAAGTTCTAAAGTCCGATTGATATTTTGTCAAATCCTATCGTTCACTACTTCACAAAATAAAGAAAACATCGTTATACCTTCAAAACTACTTATCAGATCGGTTTCAAATTTTCAGTATATATTGATTAAATGTTCTTTGATATAAATAATATATTAGTTAAATACACAAGTTTGTGTGATGTTCGATCCGGGCAATTATAATGAACATTTATTTCTCTTTTGATTATCTCGTTGATTATTGTTAAATGTTTGTTTCACTTAAAAACTACCCAAAACTAAAATGATTTTCATAAAATAAATGTTAACTTATAAAAATATATATAATTCATCGTATGTATGAGAACTTTGAGCAAAATTGACTGAATAGTTTTTGAGATATTTAACTATGAAAAACTGGTTGGCTTTTTCTGAAAATATCAGTCTACATATTTTGTAAAATAGAAATTGTTATATTTTCAAAATTACGTAACATATCGAATTGAAATGTATACCATATATTCATTGAATACCCCTATTTCCAAGAAGCATATCAGACAAGGGTAAATTTGCGTCTGGATAAAGATAGAGGCTTATAAAATGAAGATTACAATAGTTTCGAATGATTAAAATTAAGAAAAAATATTAAATTAAATTTTAAAAAAAGTTTATGGCGTAATTTTTAATGCTCTAAGCTTTATCAATCTTCGAATTTCATGTCTATTAGTAGATTATTATATTACTAAAATATTTTTAACCCTTTTAATAAAAAAAATCAACCGAAAATGTGATTTAAAACAAAACAGAATTCAATTTGTTGTTTGCTTAAAAACAAACACGCATTTTTCCCACTACAAATGTTCAGAAATCTGACCAACTTTTTCTTGCTAACCATGTTTACCTGCACATACGTAAACACTAATTTTTTGTTCATATAATTTCGTTGTGCTGTATATTTGCGCTCCATATTTTTTCAGTGTACCACACTGCAAACTCGAGAGTGGTTCGCGTGGTATTTTTTGTTCTCGCCAACTTTTGATGGGTGCTGGCGGTGATGTTTGCTTGCCTTGCGGGCAAGCTCCAGCCAGTTTTTTGTGGGAGAGTTGGGCGATCGAGAAGTAGGAGGGTTGGTGGTGATGGTGGTGGTGATACACTTGCTTCGCAGCGTGGCATTTTTGTTTGCCCTGTGCGCGGCACAGTATATAAATTTATCATAGAACTCATTCCGCTACATGAAACAAGTTCGCTCGTTACACATACGCGATGATGGCAAAACCAGTTTGAGGGGTGGGTTTCGACCATCCACCGGTCGGCCAGGCCGAGCGGTCGTTTTATATAAGTTCCTATCGGCGGCTGCCAGTAGCAGTGGTCCCGCCATCAACCCACCCTGCCGCTCTTCGCTCCTCACGCCATCCATAGGCGTGCGAAACTTTCCCGTTTTCACAAACAAGGTTCGCCCCCCCCCGTTTCGGACGGAAAACTGATAAAATTTAATTTTTCGTGAAAGTTGCGCGTTGCCGGTTTTGCCCGTTTAATGTTTGCACTGCCGCCCCCGCAGCCGTATTCACTCACAGTCCCGCCATCCACCCCGCGTACACACCCTCGGACTATCTACAGCCAAACCCGGCGCATTCACCATTACTTGAACTTTTCATTTTCCCAACTTTTTACTTGTTTCAACACTTCTGAGGGGATTTGTATTTGCCACACTTGGTATTGAACTCCATGGGTTTAACTGTGGCCGTTTTCAGGGGTAGTTTTCAGGGATTTTGTAGTTTTTAATGTTGACGAATGTTTGTTTGTTTTACGAATTTATTTTCAACTACTTTGGAGGGTGTGATATAATGTTGCGATGTGGGGTGTGGGAGGGTGTGGATGTTGGGGATGTTAGTACGTGGGGTCTACGAACCTGCGTCTGTAGATGTAGATGTAGTAGAGTAGTAGTCGGTGGGAAGTGCGTGAGCCGAAAGTCAGTAGAAGCAAAGAGAAATGGAGCGAAGGAAAGCGTTTTCCAGATATTATATGCCTGGCCAAAGACGACGAGAGTGGACCGTGGTCTATGCATTATTCAGGCGGCGTAGTTAACCGACCAAACCAATCTTCAGCTAGCCAACCGCGCCGCCCTCCAGGATATTTACCCCAACTGTGTTGGGTTTCCTGGTTTGTGATTTCTAGTTTTGGTTTGGTTTCATTACGCTGTTTTTTATGTTGATGAAACGGATGTGGGAAAGTTGATACTATGTTAATACTTGATATTATGACCTTGGTGTCCTGGTGTTATGACCTTTAATATTTCTTTTACTTTTTATCATTAATTTCGAAATGTATAGAGCTGTTTGTTTACTTCACTGAAGGCTATTCTATAATTGTTATTCATTATAATTGTTATTTATTATTCTATAATTATTGAAATTATTAGGAGGTGAGACAAAGCTAAAATGAGATAAAATCCACCTGTTTTTTTAAATTTTAAAATAATACAAACTACGAGATAGAAAACTTTCTTTGGTGATTAGTCTTTAACCAACATAGAGTATTGTCATATATCTCGGTTTCTGATCTGTCCGGGTATATTGGAAGCAGAACAAATGGCCTTAATGAATTAATAGGGCAATGGAGTGAACTTTACAATGGTGTCTGCTTATCAATTTCAATAATAGTTATATTTTCCTTTTCGGGAATACCAGTTTGGTAATCATATTATTCTGATTGTTGCGATGAGATCATTATTTCATCTCGGTAATGTTAGCGATAAGTTTTTTTTATTTTACATAAGCTTTATTGTTTAATTTTGAATCGGCACATTTAATATACGAAATAATATTAGTTTCTTGTCAGAACTCACCGAAAAACGTTTTTTCCGCATCAAGTTTCTAATGAACGTATTACCGAAACTACTTTTCTTTTAGTCGTCACTGTCTCCTAATAATATACTTATATTAAACTGATTAGAATATATTTCTTAATTTTTATGAACAATTTGGTTTTTTATACATTATTTGACAACTATACAGTTTTTTGGTCAATTTCTACAAAAGTAAATATACTTTTTAAAGCAAAAAATAATAAAAAAACAAAGATTTCAAAAATAAATAACAAAATATCTTCTCTGTTAAAATTCCATTTTTTGTTTTCAAAAATATTTCTGTATGTTCTAAGAAATATCGACCGGGGCCTTTTTTAATATGAAATGTTTTTGCTTTGATTTTTATATATTTTTCATATTGTGCACATAGATGATGAACGTCCGTGATGCTGCGATGCGTATGAACCGTGGGATGTATTGCGTCGGGGAGCGAACGCCACGTTAAAGGGGGGTTGCCTGAAGGGGGCGGTTTTGGGGTTGGCGTTTTTTATGCGGCCAGGAACGCTGGCTGTGTTTGTATAAATGTGTGTGTGTGTGTGTGTGTGTGTGTGTGTGTGTGCACAAGGGGGTGGCGGTCGCCTCGGCAACATACACGCGTTTCGCACGCATTCGCGCGGTGGAAGGAACCGCGAAGGGCACTTACGCACGATTATAGCTATTAAAGTCGGATTTTACAGCCCCGTGATGCGGGATGATGTTTTACTACTTGAAGCCTGGGTGCAAATACGCATGTTGACAACGTGTGTGCACCCCACTGAAATCCTCGGGAATACTTTTGTAAAACAATCTTAAAAGCTTCTTAAAAAATTCACTTTAATTTTTGTAGTCATTTTTTAAAAGTGTTTTTCTTTATGTTGCGGAATTAAACTCAAGGTTTTTCAGCAATTTCAAGTGCATTTTTGACTGCATTTCCAGGTAAATACAAGAGTTCAACTCATCTAGTGCAGTTGTAAAAAGGGCATTTTTGCGAATTTTCCTGAAACTTAGCTGTATATTTTAGGAAAGATCGAATCTGGCCATTTTTATTATGAAATGTTTAGATTCTTCTACTATTCTACTCGAAGTCCGGGTCCAAACCTCATGCTGACAACGTGTGTTGCACGATTACTCCACAGAAATCCTCGAGAATACTTTTGTAGAACAATATTAGAAGCTAGTAAAACAATTCGGCTCTGTCTTCAAATTATATATTGTTTTCTTTACTTCTTTATTGTATTTTTACTTCTTTATGGTATTCACTTTTACTTTTTGTAGTATATCATTTTTTTAAAAAGTGTTTTATGTTGCGATATTAAACTCCAGGTTTTTCGGCAATTTCGAGTGCATTTTTTGACTGCATTTCCAGGTAATTCCAAAGTGCTCATCCAGTGCAGTTGGCAAAAAGGGCGTAATCGCAATAGCAATTGCACTCCTCGGCGCATTCGTCCATACGCTGCCAGCTCATACACCTCAATACCTGTACAAGTTGTTCCGGACTCTCTTCACTAGCATTTAAATATAAAAAATAGCGGCAAAAAATGCCAACGTTTTTTTCCCGAACCTACAAATATTCCTATTTCCCGCAACTCCATGAACTGATCTACCATAAACTGATTCCCAATGATTTCTAGTTTTAGTTTATGATATATAGTTGTTTAGTTTTCAAAGGTTTAAACGTAGTTTAGGTTGTATGAAATGATTATAAATGATTAAAAGTTGTGCGATGTTTGGAGATGTTTAAAAATTTAAAAAATACAGGTTTTCAATGTTTTGAGAATTTGATGCCTGGATACAAGGAGAAATGATGCAAAACTGGTTTAGATGCGTGAGAGTTATCGAAATGTGTTGCGCAGACGTAGATTTATGAGAAATTTCTCGGAGTTCAGCGCTAATTCATGGGAAACTAAACATTGCAAACGTGTTTTCATGATGTCGACTGAACTTCGAAACGAGACGAATTTTTGCTGGGTTGCAGATGCAGATGCAGGTTAACAAGACCTTTAAATATTTTCAGGAGTAAAAACATGAATATCCAGTTTTCAGCTTGCAGCTTGCAGCTTGCTCCAGCAATTTGTAATATTCCCAGAAAATCTTGTTTCTGACGATTCTATTCTACTTTCTTTTAATTGGAAAACACTTTGGTGAAATATTTACATTTTTCATTTATTTACAACTTTTTACTTTATTAATTAACTGATATATGAAAACAAGAAACAGTCACAATCTTATGAAGTTGTTTATGTTTTTATATATGCGTCGAAGACAAAAATAAGTAATTTTCACGTGTCGCTTTCTCTCTTAATATGATGGAATATGCTTAGTTATCAGATACATTATTAATTAACAGAGATCTGGCAGCAACAAACAGTCACAATCTTATGAAGTTGTTTATTGCAGATACAGATGCAGGTTAACAAGACCTTTAAATATTTTAAGGAATAAAAACATGAATATCCAGTTTTCAGCTTGCAGATTGCTCCAGCAATTTGTAATATTCCCAGAAAATCTTGTTTCCGACGATTCTATTCTACTTTTTTTAATTGGAAAACACTTTGGTTAAATATTTACATTTTTTCATTTATTTACAACTTTTTACTTCATTAATTAACTGATATATGAGAACAACAAACAGACACAATCTTATAACGTTGTTTATGTTTTTATATATGCGTCGAAGACAGAAATAAGCAATTTTTAAATGTCGCTTTCCCTCTTAATATGATAAAATATGCTTAGTTATCAGATACATTATTAATTAACAGAGATCTGGCAGCAACAAACAGTCACAATCTTATGAAGTTGTTTATTGCAGATACAGATGCAGATGCAGATACAGGTTAACAAGATCTTTAAATATTTTCAGGAGTAAAAATATGAATATCCAGTTTTCAGCTTGCAGCTCGCTCCAGAAATTTGTAATATTCCCAGAAAATCTTGTTTCTGGTGATTCTATTCTATTTTCTTTTAATTGGAAAACTCTTTGGTTAAATATTTACATTTTTTCATTTATTTACCAATATTTCAACGTTGCTTTCTCTCTTAATGCCATAAAATATGCTTAAATATCAGGTACTTTATTAATTAACTCATCATCATCATCATCATATTTTAAGCATGTTGCTTGTGCTTTACTGCTGTTCCTGCGATATGGACGTCCAGCTGT
>JAODAC010025383.1:0-16902 GCA_027575185.1 Mimaenictus wilsoni
TGGCCAGATGTGACGTGTTTGTGTTTTATGTGCAGCGTACGATTATTCAAAAAACTAATGATTATTTTATTTAAGTATTTTGGCACGTTCATTTTCCATAATTTGTATATTAAGCCATGATGCCATACTGAGTCGAATGCTTTATTAATGTCTATGAACAAGGCACATGTTTTATTTCCCAATAATTTGGACGCCTGGATGTTATTAGTTATTAGTTATTATCGCTAGTGGGTTAGCGGTTCCTTTTCCCGCTCTAAAACCAAATTGGTACGGTGGCATTTGATTATCAATTGCTTCTGTGAGTTTTTGTTTTAATATATGGTCTAACACACGTCCCAACACCGGGAGAAAGGTCTATAGTCTGCAGGGTTTGTGCTATTGCAGGATTTTTTTGGTATTATCAGTATGTTTCCTATTTTCCATCCCCTAGGGTACCATCCAGTAATCAAGCAGAAGTGTATGATTTTCGTAATAAAGTTATGAATTTCTCCGTCTAATTGTTTTAATGTTTTTATTGTGAGAAGGGCAAAACCCGGAGTTGAATTTTTCATTCTTGTGAGACTTTGCCAATAAAGTGATTCTATATCTTTTAGGTTCAATGGGCAGTTCGAATACCATTGATCTACGAATTGTTTGTTGTGTAGGTCAAAGTTCGCATTATTATCAAAAGAAAAGGTTTCAGTGAAATGGCTTGCGAATATTTTGCAAATTTGTTCCGGGTCCTCAGATGTAATGTTAGTGGTTGGATCTTTAAGTATATCGCAGAAGCTGTTTTTTTTGTATTTCGATAAACGTTTTGCTTGATTCCAGTAGTCCCTACCATTCGATTCTTCGATTTTTTACATGCTTTTAGCCATGTATTTTTTGTGTACTCATATACTAATTTATGAATGTTTTTATTCAAAGTGTTCAAAGTTGTTTTAGAGAATTTTACATTTTGTATATTAGAAATAATTTTAAAACAAAGTTTGAATTGCATATTTTATTTTCACTATTTAGCTACCTAAAGAAGAAATTAAGAAAGATGGGATTAATCCACCCAACAATAGGGATTTTACAACTCAAAATGAGTCGCTATACCCGGGAGGGTGGAAAAGGCATATGTTTAGCCTTGGACTTGGGTCCTCTTAATATAGACAAGATATTGTTACCAGCCCGTAGGTAACTCTTCAATATTCGTGAAACCAGTCTTCTGTCACAATCGGCGATCGATGGCGTACGTTTCATGTGCAAATTTCGATTGAAACCTTCGTGCATCCATTGAATGCCCAAATATATTGGACCGTTCTTAAAAAACAGCAAGGCAAAATTTGCCCGATTTTGTCGTTTGCAATTTCCAGTTTGATTTTTAGATCAAGTTTTAACTGCAGTTCACTCACAGACTGCATGCTTTTGATCCACACAAGTTGTTCGAGCTAACCTACTCCAATTTACTTAAAATTGGAATCAATACTTATATAACATTATTATTTTGTCAGCTAAAGGAAACAATATTAGATTTACACAAATTATGGAACATCTTATCAATCAATAACCAAATAGGAAAGTGGGCTGGAAGCCTTCAACTAGCAACTATACAATTATCAAATGCGATTCCACGTTTCTGTGCCTCTGGAATGCTAATTATCGATTGGCCGATCCTCATTTCGGTATAATCAAATTTATTATAACAGAATTAATGTTAAATACTGCATGTTTCAGATAATGTCGGCTGCCTCCACCTACGTAGTGATTTTAATACAATTTGGATCGATTAAGCGAAATGTCGCATTGAATTCGGGTGCAGAAGGGGCTGTCGATGCTCCAAGGCCACCAACGTTTCTATTACCAGCATAAATATTACTTTTGTTACTATCTTATTTTAATGTTAATTTCTTATTTACTAATGTGTTAATTCAACCGTTGTTATTTCGAAAGATCTTATATTTGTGGACATAGAAGAGTTGCACAACCTGCACATAATATTAAAGTGTATTGTCATTGGAATATATAAAACTTAGTTTGACAATATTTTTAAACAATATATGATATTTGCTTAAAAAATGATTAGTTTTATTTGCATTTTTTGGAATTTCTTCTGATTGTGAGAAAATTTAAGGCATTACATTTCTAGCTTGTTTGAGTTACGGAGACAAGGGAACCCAACAGTTTTTGAGAAGAATTAAATTGAAATGAAATTATTTTTTATGGATGTTTGAGGGTTGTTTTTATGGATTTTTAGCTTTTCTTGTAACGAGAAACTATTAGAAAAGAGAGAAACTAAAGTAAACTTCCTGGCAGATTCTTGTAGATAATGATGGATCCCTATTATATTCATTTTTTGACGCAATTTTGCAAATGAGTATATGTGACGCACGTCCCAAAAAGGCGAAGCGAGCTAAAGTCCTACTTCCATATACCTCTTTCATGTTCCAATATTTTCAGGTATCAATAATCTAATACGGAGAAGAGAAACCTCTGTTTATACATCGGTATAGCCTCCAAGCACGAATCAGGCACTGGTATTAGAAAATATAGGCCAAACGTACAAGTGCCTGGGTCATAGCCCAACCAGACTGCCATCGAAAACGATTGTCGTTGACGTTTGCGCTCGGCATTCCCGGAGGAATTTCTGTGGCTCTCAAACAGTCTGGCACAACTGAAGACGCTTAAAAGACCTTGTAAGTCGACCAAGATGATCTAGGAATGCCAAAACAGTATAAGGCAACTGGCTAATTGTAAGAAGAACCTCGTTACAGTAATGTGGGTTCCAGGCCACAAAGGTACACCGGGCAACCACATTGCTGATAGACTAGGCAGGCAGGAGCACGAACCAAGTTCATTGGACCAGAATCCTTTTGAGAATTCTCCATTGGATGGATGGAAGAGAGATATTCATCTATTGAAAGAGGAGTTATCACAAAAACACTGGAAAAATACCATGAGGCAGGTAAAACGTCTACTAAAACCTCATAACAACCAAAAGGTACTCGAACTATCACGGAACGAGTTAAAAGATTCACTTGACTCATAACAGGTCATGGTATACGAGCACATATAATATGCTCGTGCAAGTCAGCGATAGATTTGAGATGCAACATCCCTGGCAAAGATTTCTTACTAGCCGAGGAAGTGGGTGGATTACCACCCAAGGATGTTGTAAGGATTATAAATTTGGTCACAGTTCACAAGGGGCTTGCTCCCTCACTGGCCCCCTTTAACCTAATTCAGGGTGCGCAACGTTTTCTTTATGATCGTGCCAGAAAAATGCACATCAGCAAATCTCAAAGAGGGGAGTCTACTTCTTTTACACATCGCATTTCGGATGCACACATGCCGTTGGCGTTGCCCACTTCAATCTTCTTTTTCTGCAGGGTTTTGTAGATGGATGTATCCATGTTCAACTGTTTACTACTGGACGCGGTTCTTAAGCCAATGATAATATGATTTATTGTCTTTCCATATCCCCCAGTAGGATTTTCGGTTTTAAACAAGAAAATTTACAAGATACGAACCCATCCCCATTTGACTATGCGAGTAAAGTGAAAATGAAGGAAACGATTTTTAGGGCTTGGGACTTGTTTTCTTGAAAGATAAATCAGCATGCATGCTGCCTACTATCAGTCCGAACAACATAACACGGATTAGTCGTAACATTAATAATCGTTTCGCCTATTAACTTACATATACCGTCGTTGAGCTACCACTACAACAAAATATGTAGGCCGCACAAATACATCAGAAGGCCGATATAACCCCTATTTTGTGTATTTTTAATTTTTTTTTTGACGGTACCGTTATAGTTGTAGGGAATCGGAGTCCGGATACTATGCATGAATTATTTCTAAGTCTTTCAACATTGAAACGCGACACTAGATCGGGTTACCTTAACGAGGGAGTTAAATCAAGTATCGGAACTCTGCCCAAAGAGTGTCATCAAGTTTCGAACAAGACTGATTTTATTATACTAAAAACTCCAAAAAAAACTTAAATATCCCTTCTCTTTACAATACTAGCATGAGGATGAAAACACCAGATAGATCTATCTAAATTTTGTGTGAGGGTGGCATTCGCGCGTTACCGTGAAAATTATATAAAGATTGGTTCAATATACGATGCACAAGCATATTTTCGAGAACTGGCAATTGTCTGAAATTTCTGCAAAGTCGAAACCAATAAAAAGACCTTTTAACTTTCTCTAACATTAAAATAAGAACCAAAACCCTAACTTGAACATAAAATAGAATACGACAACCTTTTTTTTGATTTATAGATTTAAACCAACAAAATATCACAAAACAAACATGCACACAACATAATATTCCACGGCACACAAAAGTGACAGGTGTGGTTGAAATTCACTGTTCTTGGTTAGCCCAGTTAATAGATTAAACAAAACTGCGATAATCAAGCTTATAAAGCACGGGGATTACATCTAATGAATCCTCAAAATATTTCAGATCGACCTATATTTTAAGTTCCTCTAAAAACTACCACAGATACATTTTTCAAATAATAGAAGAATATAAATAAAATCGTTTATTTATTTTTTGCCAAAATCATCTTTAACTGAACATATTTACTTCTATCCACCAGAATTTTCCAGTAACAGTGGATTTGCTTCTCTATTCAGTGACGAATAATTCTCCTCCTTTTTACATTGTTATTCTGATACAATTTTATAATTGTAGCATTCAGATGGTATCGAAAGCGCTTATTTTAAGTTTTACTGCCTGCAATATATTTCAACCACAGCCTTGTCACCCAAACCTACTTCTTTGATTTCCAAATTACCAGAGAAGGATTCATCGTCAGATAAACAACCATTGAAGAGAGAAGGCTCAGAGCTTTAGCTTGAATGTTATTTGAATTAATAGATATCCGCTTCTAATTGCAACAGGCTTCGATCCATATGAAAAATAAACCTTCCATTTTAATCATCAACCAAAACCGTTCCGTAGCCGAGCAATTCGGGCCTGTATACTTTTAGCATAGGCAACCAAACTAACAGTACATTACTACAAAATTGGCGGCAAGTCACATTCTAACCTCACAAATGTCGACATGCATTTATGCTCGTTTTATGTTTTAGGTATCCTAGATATAATCTATATTGTATAATTTAATAGAATATATCTTACACGACTTACCTATTCGAGTATGTTGTTATTTTTAACAGTGACTAGCGACTTCGATGATAAATGACAATGTTTAGGATGATGACCAGCGTCCTTGGCGAGGGTTACACACAAAATGAAAATTTATAACTGCGCATTTTACAAGATAAAAGTTTCAAAGATGGCAATAATCAATTGTCATGTACACATACCCGATTCCTATACAATAAAAAGCTTCCATTCATCATCAAACAACTACTCTTCAACACTACTGTCCGTAAAATAATATATAGTAATAAAAGATACATTCGCTACAGTTATTTGTCCAGTCACTTAAAAAATTAAAAACAAAAAGTATAAAATTATCATTATTTATTAAAACAGCCCCATCATTACACGCTAATTCTTAGCTCTACATATTAAAATTATATAAATTACTGTACTATATCCTCCCGAAGAAACATTTCACGAAATGCATCTCGACATTAAAAATTACTAGATTAACCACATGTTTGCAGATCATTTTGAAAGCCAGCTATCATGATGATTCCAGTATACAAATGACACTATCATAATACACATTCATATTTCATCGCATATTATTGATATTGACATTATTAAATTGCAACAATATGTAGAAAGTGTTTGAAAAATGAAAAACAGCTCTCGCTGTAGTGCAAGGGAAACGAAATTTTTGATTAAAAATATATATACAACGCGAATGAAACAATGATGGCCAGCCACTTATTCGGTAGGTTGGGAGGTAATCTTGCGCTTGAACAGCAAAATGTGAGGCTCCGGAGAGTGTGTCATATAATGAATCCATCCACGGCTCTGTTGCACTCCTATATTACGCCATTCTACCTCAGTCATTAGATGGGTCTTCGGGATTAGTTTCACTAACTCCCTGGGCAGCACAACATGCCTATGAAAGCAAGTAATAATTAGTTATATTTCAAAACAATAACAAACATAGTACTAATGTATACAAGCTGTATTTTAGCAAATTTATAGGGACTGCATTTTAGACAGAAATCATGTTAATACAAAATGAAGGTGTACTTACCGATACTCGTATTCCTCATCGTAGTATTTATCGGAGTAATAGATATTTTTGTTCATACTTTCGACTAATTCTTCGCGCTCTTTGTTCATGAATTACTGAACAGCAAATTATATGCTGGAATATATTCGGGAAAACGTGGTACACAAAGGAACAGTCGCTCGCACCGCCCGCCGTTCTAGTTGCTTCGTCCGGTGTGAATTTGTCCGTTACACCACGACGAATTTGATTTGCTGCTCATGCGCTGTACAAGCTATTTATCTGTCAAAACGAGCCTGTCAAATGTCAAATATTTTCAACTTTTTCAATTATCTCTTTCATAGATTCCTATTTAAATTTATTTTTAATCTTTCTTTACTCGTCAATATTGAAATAGTTTTGATATAATCGTATAGGGAATAGTTTTATGCGTTAGTTTGGTTTTTTACAAATTTATTGTACCCAAATGAAATATGCTGTAAAAACCAGTTAAAATTATGTAAACATAACCTTACTATTCGTTAAGATTACGATTGCATTCGAAAAGTTCTAATTATTCTAATATTTGTTTATTTAAAATGCCCAGAACAAGGTAATTTTTTTATAAAATAGATATTACATTTTCTTGCAATAATTAGGTTGTTGTTAATATAATTCGGTTCTATTTCAGAGACAGAAGTATAAGTCCGAGACGTAGTAAACATTCAGATCCTAGAAAACATCCAAGTCGTCGTTCATCTTCTTCAGATAGTTCTCCAGACCTAAGAAAAAGTAGAAAGTCTCGGGATGATTCACCGGAATATTCTAAGAAATCTCGAAATAAATCAAGTGGTAAGAAATCACATAAGAAAAGCAAGTCCAAAAGTAAAGAAAAAAATTACAAACATTCAAGTAGGTCAAGTTCTAGTAGTTCTAATAATTCAGACAACTCTAAAAGTTCATCCTCAAATAGTTCTATGGAGTTATTACAGAAGTTAAAAGTACAAAGATTAAAGCAAACTGAAGAAAAACATAGTCGGAAAGAATTAATGAAATTGAATGAAACTCCTGAGGAGAAACGTCTACGTCGCTTGAAAAAAAAAGAAGCAAAGGAACGCAAGAGGAAAGAACGAATGGGCTGGGATAATGAATATCTTCATTATACGAACACTGACAATCCTTTCGGCGATGGTAATCTGCTGAGCACTTTTGTTTGGACGAAAAAATTGAGCAAAGAAGGCTTGATTGATGCAAGTCGTGAAGAACTAGAATTACGTAATCGTTACAAACAGGAGGAGAATAAACGTGAGTTGGAGAAGGTGAAGAAACGAAGGCAGGAACGCGAGTTGGAGCGTCAACAACGCGAGGAAGAAATGCAAATGATGCAGCGGAACAAAGAAGCCGCACAGTTTGAAGAATGGGAGCGGCAGGAAGATCAATTTCATCTGGAGCAAGCACGCCTACGATCACATATTAGGATTCAAGATGGTCGTGCAAAGCCTATTGACTTGTTAGCGAAATATATTAATACGGAAGAAGAAGTTGACGCTGTGGAAATGCATGAGCCCTATACATATCTCAATGGTTTGCAAGTTAAAGATTTGGAGGATTTGGTTGAGGATATCAAGGTTTACAAGGAGTTGGAACGTGGAAAGAACTTGGATTATTGGAATGATATTACCGTCATTGTTCTTGACGAGTTGCATAAGTTGAGGAAATTGATTCGGCAGAACGAGTATGAAATGATGAATCGGCGTGAAGGCATCCATCAAGCCGTTGAGAAGGATGTGACGAATGTGTTTAAGGGCAAAACAACGGCACAGTTGGCACAATTGCAGAAGAGTATCGAAGGGAAAATTAACAGCAAATCGGATGGAATTGATATTGGATATTGGGAGTCTTTATTGTCACAGTTAAAAGGTATTTGTTTCTTTTTTTCAAAATCTTGTTTTATAAAAGCTTTTACTAATTTGATAGATGCGACTGTTTTGAGTTGGTAAAATATTCGTTAAACTTTGAAATAATGTATAGTTGTAAATGTTCCACATATAATCGGTGAATGGGTTACGGGTATCACGAAACAACACAAAGAATCATTACAATATATAGAAGATACCCCAAACAATACAACGTATATTAAAACAACATTCAATTCAGACAGGCATGAATATAAAAGCCCCTCATAAATCTAATTAACAAATCACCACATACAGATGGTTATCTTCATTACCTACAATGATCAAATATATACCAAATCACCTGCAACGATTTGTTGTAAATAGTAAATGTTGTAAACCTTTAACATTGTTAAATTTAACAAATACAACATAACAATAACCAAAACACAAAACACTTCTCCCCCCTTTGCCCAAACCTTCTCTTCTCTACCAATATGCACCTGATTGCCGCCAATCCTTCCCCTCATCCAAGTCATTTCTCCACCGATCGTGAAATGGACAGTGTTGCCTCCATCTCCTCTACCCTTCTATGGTCCTGTGCCGAATGATCCCTTTTGCCTTACCCTTCCCCACAAAACACACATCCCCTAAATCGCCTCCCATTCACCATTTCCTGCCCTTCTCTTTAGATCCACGCCTCACCCGCGCTAATATTCTCATTTTTTATCTGGGCCGTCTCTCTATCACTTGGTATCCTCGAGCTGCACACCGTTCCCAGATATTCTTTACCAGTTTATCTGGTCCAAATTCAGCAATCTTCCGTTCATTACTGTCTAATCTTTATAGGAATGTTCACTCCGCGCCCATACGTACCGTCTCCTGCAATAGTACATGTACTGGTGTCGACCTCTCCACTCCTATGATCTTTTTAGTGCCCTCAGTTGCTCCGTCTCCACTAACTCTTGAGCTTCCCAGATTCCCAGCTCCACAGCTCCACCCCATATAGCGGTACCGGTTTGTCACCCACTCCACATAATGCCGTCGTTATCACTCAATTACCTCCCCAAACAACTCTATCTTGCTTTTACAACCCCCCAAGCTGCCATCGCCTTAACTTGTTCTGTCACGAAATGGCCCGTCCACATCTAATCAACTCTGCCTAAACGATTTGTAGTAATTTTGCCGAAGCGAGCGTCATACAAAGATACGATTATATGTAAAAACATTTACATATCTTTTTTACTCAATTATTTACGTAACACAAACCAATTTCAGCTCATATGGCAAGAGCACGACTTCGTGATCGTCACCAAGAAAATCTTCGCAAAAAACTCGAACTTCTAAAGGCTGAACAAGCAGTCTCAGTTGCAATGCCGCCTCCAATAAGTGCATCTCCATCACCCCGAAACACTCCACCTCAACATGAGATACAAGAAGCAGGCCCAAGTAAAACTTCTCCGGTAAATGATTCAAATAATGACGATTCACAGGAAACCAGTCTTGATAGCGATAATAATGAAGCAGCTGACAATTATCTGCGCGAGAGCTTCACCTCGTACGAGTCGGGTGGCTACAGTCCAAAATATCTATCCCCGAATGATATAGATCCTGGTACAATTGTAGTCACTGAAGAAGATGACTTTAAAAGATTGGAGTATGCTCGCAGTCGTGTGCAGGGTACTTCAATGCAGCAGGAGACGGCTGTGTCAAAGGAGGAATTGTTGTTGATACGTGAGGCACGCAAGGGTATGGACGATGACGAGGCGCAATTTTCCGTGGAGACTGCTCTCGATAGTCAGGTGTATCTTTGGTCGGATAAGTATAGACCGCGTAAACCGAGATATTTCAATCGGGTGCATACTGGGTTTGAGTGGAATAAGTACAATCAGACTCATTATGATATGGATAATCCACCACCTAAAATCGTGCAGGGATATAAGTTTAATATCTTCTATCCAGACTTGATTGATAAGAATAAGACGCCGGAGTACTTTTTGGTAAGTTTTCATAGGTTTTCTTAGTTATAGTTCATAAAGCGAAGTTATGTATATATTCTAATCTTATGTTTACACAATTATTTCTTAATTTATGAACAATGTTGCGAAAATTCAACGAGATGCTGGCCTTTGAGAATATGAAATTTCTTTCTGTAATGCTATTATATTTCCATTTTAGACACCATGTTCAGAAAACAGAGAATTTGCCATCCTCCGCTTCCATGCCGGTCCACCTTACGAGGATATCGCCTTCAAGATTGTCTCCCGGGAATGGGAATACTCCTACAAACGAGGATTCCGTTGTCAGTTCCATAACAACATCTTTCAACTATGGTTCCACTTCAAGAGATACCGCTATAGAAGATGAGCATCGTTGTGTACGAACTTTTTCTTTATATTTCAAACAATTTATAAGTACATAATTATAAGCCTCAGGTCATTGTAATTCTTATAAAATTTGTCGAAGTGGAATAACTGTTTAAGTAGATGTAACTTCTTCAGGCCCAGACGAAACACCGTCGAGAATGTTTCCCTTCGTTTTGTGCAGAAATCTTGGTCCTAATTGCATGATTAGGATAGCACCAATCGGGGATGTTATCAATATAGATATTACGGCGACCACTACGACTGTATTGGCGTAGGTTGTCATCTCTGGGTCTGAATGGGTTCGTGATAAGTCTAGAGCTACAGGTCCTAGAGCAGCCTTTAAAAAATAACACATTTATGGATGAAATATCAGTTTTATTCATTCTTACTTGAACAGTAGCCTTCGGAATCCAACAAGTTGTAACGAAGATATGTTCTTTTACATTGAAGTCTGCGAGTTGCGTACATGCAAAGGACACAATCATCCTTAACTGTAAAAACAATTTTAAGCAACTCATTGAACTTCTATTATTTTTACTTACTAAAAGTGCAATTGTCATAGAAATCGTGCCGTAGAGTACAGTATCTCCACCAAGAAGGGAGAAATTGATTTCCATTCCAATTAGACCAAATGATATTGGTTCGAAAAACTTCCAAAGGAGAATGAAGTTCATACGTACAGGATTCTGTAGAATTATAATTATTTTCAAGTTATATTCATATATATTTTCAGTATATCACGTGATTTTTAGGCAATGCTCACTTTATGAATCATTAGAGGTTATGAAATTTATCGAACCTTTTTAGGTTACGCTGTGTGAACCATTTAGATACGTTGGAGTACAGTAGAATTAAAGTTTAGGTGGCATAAGCGTCTATGTGAGTCTCATAAATTCGATCGGGGACGATTAACATCACAAACATTGTCGAGGTTTTGCGGATATTCGAATTCCAATGCAGAAGTTCTATCAAAGATGAAATAGTCCCCATATTCACACGAGAATATGCGAGGTGTTTTCAAGAATTAAAGTTTATTTCCGGGAGGCATAACGGTTGGAAGTGTTTTGCGTATTCAGCGATTTTTTTATAAAAAAAAATCCATGAATTTGAATCAAACTTAGTTAATCAAACCAAATGCAATTATGGGTACCAAACCTCTTAAAATCTTGTCAGTGGCGCACGGGAATAACTGTTCTAAGTAAAAAAATGTAACAATATGTACAATTTCTTCAAACATGACGAGCACGTCAACAACAGCTGAAGTAGTTCAACGAATGAAGAAATTTCTGTTGGAACATTGTCGAATCACTATCATAGAAGTTGTAGAGGATGTTGGCACATCCCATGGCTCATCCAATGAAAAAAGTTCGAATATTTTGGGCATGAAATGTGTGTCAGCGGAGTTTGTTCCGAACCTGCTTAATTTTGTTAAAAAACCGTTTCATGAATCTTTTATTTTCCGGCTCAATGGGTCTGATTCTTGTTCCAAAACTGAAGAAAAGATGAAGATTTGTAATAATCTTCACAAGATAATAACGAAAAGTGCTTCGGGGATATGAAAATGCATTGGTATAAGATCGAATTTACTTTGATGTGCATATCATAAATAATGATGAAAAGTAATTTTCCTATAAATACAAAGACTCTTGGGCTTGAAGGTGCTTTAGTGAAGGTGGTTTAGCTGTCGTATTCTCAAAGATGGAAGTTTAAATAAGGCTAATATTAAAAGAACTTACGCTATTATCCCATCCTTCTGATCTCCACTTCAAACTAGCTACAAACGCAGCAACTATACATCCAAGGGCACCAGCTCCTCCATAACCAATGGCATCACTCCCTAAGGCCGATAGGACACATCCAAAACCAAGTAATAAAGTTCTCAATGTGACCACATACTGATGTTTGACATTTGGTACATACGAACACACCAATCCCCATAAAATGCCATATGTTAATCCCAACACTATTACGATTGGCCCATGCAGTGCCTGCATCATCACCGTTCCTGTTAAACAAAAACATGTGGTTCCCATTTCAAAGAAGACATTTTGGTTATACCAGTGCTGAAAATAACGCCAATCAGGATTCCAAACAGTGCAATGCATATAATATCATTGAATGTCGAAGCTGCGATGACCAGTGTGTGGATACCCTTGTTGACACCATATCCTTCATCCTGCAGTTGGAAGAGACAAGGGATGATCACCGCTGGGGAAACTGCAGCCAATAAGAGTCTGCCCGCGTCGCAGGCATACTAGATTTCAACATCATGAAGTTCTTACAGATAAAATTGCGTTTGTCCTTACCCAAGCAGTGCTGCCCAAATTACGGGTAGTTCAAGGAGGTAGTAGCCTGTCAAGGTAAGTGCACCAACTTCAGCTGCTACTGGAATTGTTGCCAGGTTTAAGATCATCCAAATAAGTTTTTTTAGAGTTTTGGCATCGAGACCCAGACCGGCTGGTAGCATTATATTGACCAAAGCTAATTGTCTAAAATGAAAGTGGGAACTTATACAATTTGAAATTGAATGTGATTGGGTGAAGATAATAAGAAATAAATTGTTACCTTAGAACGGCAGTAAATTTACGATAGTTGTCTTCAATATGCAGAAAGTTGACATTCCGAAGGAGAACGCCCATTAAAAGCATGCCTATCATTGGAGGAAGGTGAACCTGATCAAAAATATTCCCGACTATTTTGGCAGAGATGAATAAAACCTGGAAAAAGTGCGGATGTTGTTTGCAAGAGCAGATTTATGATTAAAAAATGAGGTAATATTTAAAATTAGCAAATATACTTACAACCAAACTAAATAGTTGACTGTGAACACCAACAACGCTTTCCCCAAAAAGCGAGTATCCCAACGCCCATAGGACTAACAGTATTAAAACTAACGCAGGCACGTGGGAAGATCTCACCCACGATTCATAAATTTGCTGTTTACGCTCAGATCGGTCCATCTCGAATGTTCCGTACGGCCTGGAATTACACATTTCGCTTAAAACTTATTATTTTATACCCGAAGAGCTTTCAGAGGTAGTCAATTCTACAAGTCTCAGCCACAACAAAAACAACTATTACAGACCATACAAAGTTTACTTTAACTAACTATATTGACACATACTCGATAAACTATCAGAATGACTGTCGTTTCAAATCACATGCCGATAAGGAGACACTCGACACTTGTGTTCCCAACTGGTTTACTTTAAGATGAAGATGCGCATTCTCATTGCGCTTCAATATAAATAGACAACAGTTGTTTAAACGTGTAATAAAAGTGTGACGTTAATGAACCTAACCAACGAATCGGAATGAGTCTCAAACATTAGCATATTAATTCGCGGCTTGGTTGAAAGTGTCGCAATATTGACCTCACTGTAAAAAGATGATTCTCGAAAATTTCATTAGTGTATTATTAGACGGTTCCCTAACTTCAGAATACCACTTTACGAGGGTTACTTCTGACTTTTATAGTTTATCGTCAATGAAGGGCACTATATTTAGATTGGGATTTCTGAAAATCCAAACTTCTTCCTAATGTGGTATTTGGTGTTTTTAAGACTGAAAACCGTAAAATAAAATAGCCGAAAGTTAGTAGACAACCGTGGTTTGCGACAACTCTTTCCCCCTCTGGCACTGCAACCCAATTCGAGCCTTAGTCATTCTTCTCTGCCCTCTCTCTCTCTCCAAAATTTTATATTTTATATCTTTCGTCATTTCCTTCATACTTTCTTCTTATTTAGTTATTACCATATCATCGGCATACGCGATTATTAACCAACCTTTACTAACATATAACCAAAACTAGGCTAAAATATTATAATTTAGGGTAGTTTAGTAATCTATGCCAACACTTTCATTACTTTCAGAATCGATACGATCAATTTCTGTGATTCTACATAGTTATAATTTGCACAAACAACTAACTCTATATATGACTATGTTATTAAAAATATTTTAAGTGCAATTCCCTGATTTTATGACAAACTTAAAATAAGTGTTTTTCTCATAAAGATATTTGTAAGAGCCGAAAGAAAACACGTGTATCTATGACTTCAATCAGACCAATGTCAAACATTGTAAATTGCTTTAAATTGAGTGTTAATTGCGTCTTTATACACGTGATAAATGTAATTCAAGGTTAAAAAGGTCGGAAGGCACATGGATTCATTCATTATATTAATTTGAATATGATTTTGTTAGTTTTCAACATACTATATTGCTGATCTAATTGCTGTTCCACATATTTGCATATATATTCATTATACTGCTTTACCTATAATGCATTAACGATGCGGGAATATATGAAATTGCAAAATAAAATGCAGAATGCGTGCAATTGATAATATAAAATTTTCCATAACATATTGTATTGATTATAGTGGCGGTTGCGCAACGCGAAAAATTTCCGTATTTATATGTTGACATATTGTAATAGAATTCATGTATTTGTGTTATAATCGACTAGTGTTGCAGTTTTATTACAATAAAGTGCAGGTTGTGTTATCGTATTTTATAAACGTGACTGTATTTGTAAAATGTATTTTTCCAAGGATTTTGTGATTAAACGATATGCTATGTATGACGATACACTCCTAAACTCAATGAATAGTTTATAGCTATAAATATTACTTACTGGTTGTTTCGTTGTTTCCGTTTAAGCGCAAGGCACAATACTATTGGTTTGTTTCAAAAGTGAGGTTATTTTATAATTAGAGTCACTGTGAGTCATTGACCGTCTGTGAGATTGATGATACTTAAGTAAAATTTCCACTTACTGCGTCATTGTTTATATTTGAAATATTTGTTATTCCTATAATTAACACGACTTATAGGTTAAAAGTTTATGTTTTTATATAATAAACCATGATAAATATGTTTAAATATTCACAAAATATTCGTAGCTCAATTTTCAAATTATTGGGTCTTTCAGTTTCTTTATTAAAGTATTTGCATTTTGGTGACTAATTCCTGAGTGCATTAATTCAAGTGTGTTGGTTGCTTCTATATAAGATGGTTTACATTACTTTCGTTTTGTTCAATTAAATATCGCGTATTAAGGTAATTTGCCAATTCCCTTTCAAAGGTACGACTTTCTGTTTCTCCAAGATACGAGTCTGTATAATTATTAGAGTTGGCTAATTGTAATTCAAAATTTTAAAAAGAGTTTATCGTTAATTACGCACCACGTCCATTTAGACTAAATTTGTTCTATGGCAATTTTACAAACTTGTGAAAAATGCAGCATTAGATTGTTTTTGTAATTTCAACATTATATAGAATTCATCAAGAGTTATTTAGCAAATTCGTTTTTAAATCAAAAAAGCTTCCCTAGATTCTTCTAATTTTCATGTTTTGTATCTTCCATCTTAAATACATAATAATTATACAGAATAATTAAATTACTTCTATTATACATTAGCATGAGACCATTGACAGAAGTAAAATATAAACATATTTTCCTACCATTCCTTCAGTTTTCAGGATCATTTTCTTCTCCTTTGCGAAAACCGTACGACATGTTTTGACGAACCTTTTAACCAGGGTCTTGTTCCTGTGACTGTGTGCCTCCCCATCTTTTCATAGATCTGCTGACAGGACTCTTTGTGTGTGTTTTCTCATCTCAACCGATCTTAGCTATACTGTTCTCGGTCATGTGAATTACATGTTCTTTACATTGCCTTCTCCTGTTCCGTACCCATCATATGCTGTATAGTTCATCGCATTTTCCCGTATTTCGATGTCGTTCTTCTGTCGTCTAGGGAGAGTAATTGATCTGAGGGTTCTCATCTCTGACGTTCTGACATATCACTTCATTTCAGCCGGTTCCGGTCTCGTTTCGGCATGATATGTAAGAATGGGTCTCACGCTAGTCTTGTAGATTCTCGTCTTGCTTTCAGTTGTTACGTTTTTGTTTCTCCGTACCGAGTTTCACAGTGCTCCTGATATTCGGGGTGCTTCCATTACCTGAGTAGCATTTATTGTCTCCAATGTACTGGGATTGGTTCTCGGTTAGCTTGCATCTTATTGGGTTGTTTGTAATTACTAGACTTTTAGTTTTGCGTGTAGCAATCTTCATATACAGTGTTCTGTACTCCTTTCTGAATGTGTTTAGAAGCCTTTGTAAGCCATTTTCGGACTATGCAATCAGTATTCTCGAAATACTGATAAAATGAATAAGTTTTCACGGTTTATTTCTTTCAAGGTACTGTTTCAAATAAAATCCATTGTCAGTTCTTTTATGAATTAATACAACATTCAGTTATTTATGAACTATGTTTTTGAAAATATAAATTCCTATTGATCAATTTGAATTATAAATTCAAATATCGTATAATATACAAAAAAAACAAAAATATGATATATGTAGTATAGGAAAATTGTGCCAAAACACTATAATATACTACTTTTACGAACAAGGAAAAGTGAAATAAAAACAATAATAAAAAAAGATCCAAATCAGATGGAGAAGGAGATAAAAAATAAAGATAAAATACAAGACTTACATGAATCGATTTATA
>JAODAC010025394.1:0-14607 GCA_027575185.1 Mimaenictus wilsoni
ATATCTCAAAAACTACTTAAGTGTTGACCATTTGCAAAACCTCTTCAACTTTATCATTAAATACTGTTCTAAATAAATAGACGCAGTGGTACTTTAACTATGGGGCTTCAAAATTAGCCAAATAACATTAAAAAATTTAAGAGAAAAACATTAGGTTTTTAAACACTTCTAGCAAAACTCTCTGTAATTCCAAAACTACGTAATCGATGGTAATTTGCTATACATGCCAACATTTGGCAATAAATGCAGTTTCAAATGAAGCTAAGCCCAGACGAATATACAACGTGGTACTTAACCTATAGGACTTTAAAGTTACCCCAATAATGTTAACAAAGTTAAAAGAAAACCAATATTTTATAAATCACCACTAACAAGATTGTTAATAAGTCAAAAACTACTTAAGCCTTGATCATATGCAAAAAATCCCAAAATGCACCATTAAATTCTCTTCCGAATGGTTCAGGTTCCATTGAAATATATACATTGGTACCTAAACTATGATACTTCAAAATTAACCTAATAACCCTCGCAAAGAGAAAAATAAACTGATACTTTTAATTACTTCCAACAAAACATTTTATAATTAAAAAACTACCTAATTCTAGATGATATACTATACATCCTGAAATAGCTCATTAAATGCTCTTCCAAATAAAACAGGTCCCATTCAAATATACATAGTGATACTGCAACTATGACGCTTTAAAATTACCAGAAAATAAAATCACTTTTATGTTAAAAAAACGGTTATATTCTAACCAAAAATATTGTCAACATCATTATTATTCTTCTATAGCCAGACTATTGAAGTACAATTAAATTACAGGTGACTTAAGTCACATACCACATAACCACATACCAACAAGGTGCATTGGGTGTTGGCGTGTCCACCAGCAATGAGACGAAAGTGCCATGACTCGGCCGGAATGCCTCGACTGCCTCTCGACCCGACTGAGTAACTAACCGACCATCCGATATCTGCACCTAACCTCACTTCATCGCCCCACAGACAATGATCTATCTGTATCCGCCGGAAGTTATAAGGTGCTCCCTGCACATACTCAAATACACACACACACACACATACTTCTAGACATATACACTTACACACAATCAAACAAAACTCACACAAGTTCATTTATAGATTTATATAGTCTACAAAAGTGACTTAAGTCATTTTATAACTCTTAAACCCATAGGCACACATACACATACATCCATACAATCATTATTCTACTACATATGGCTGCTATAAGTTTCTGGTATCGTAAGCCAGTTTTGCGAAGTCTTTTACGAAGTGATTTAAGTGAGTTTGTGAATGTGATTGTGAGTTCACTCTAATCGACGCTTGAGAGACACACACTGACAATGAGCAAGGTGCCATTGTTCCACTGATTGCGCACAGCGCAAGAAGTAATTACACACATGTATTGTCATACTGAGTGTTTCAACAAACTCAAAAATAAAGACAAAATAATAATATTGAAGAAATCAATAGAAAACTAATTTAATCATAAGAAAAGTATTTGAGCACATACATGCATTGTTATACAGGGCGTTCCGATAAACTCATGAACAAATTAAAATTATTATTATAGGAAACTATAGAAAACAGTAAATAGTGTTCAATAAATATTGCTCTACAGGTTGTATCAATAAACTCAAATCAAAATTTTGTTTTATACTTATAAGATATTGAATTAAATTAAAGTTGTTCCATGTTTAGAGGCTCATAACGTAGCAACTATTAATAATATTCTGTATTTCTCTATCTTATCTTATAGCTGGTTTAATTAGCTATCTACTAAAGTTTGATTTGAAGATATATGTCAATAACTTTTTATGTTACAGTACTTTGAAATAAAATAAATGTTTTTGACTTTGGCAAATTTTCATAGGAAATTTTCGATTCATCATGTTTGAAACTCAATAACTCTGAAAGTACTGGTCCAATTTTTAAATTGTATAAACCAAATTCAAGCTGATATAATTGGCTTCCTAGGTACATTATTGCTAACTTCAGTATATTATTATTACGGCAAGTATTCACTCTCAAAATGAATGAGTATTTTCGTTTGGTTATTAGATAAGTATATCGAATTTTGGTAATGACAAGTTTTAGAACTTGCTAATTTTAAAATTACCAAAAATTTTGCATATTTTCTAAATGTGTTAGAAAGGTCATTTAATTTGCTATCTATTAAAGTGCTATTTGAAGAATTAATCCAAAAACTTTCCATTTGACAGCATTTTAAACAGGAAGAGATTTTATTGCTTCTGATAAATTTCAGCAACACATTGCCGATATATCATATTTAAAATACAATAACTCAAAAAGTTTTCATCTATTGAAGTTGCGGGTACATATAAATTCATTTCTTATTTAACTAGCTTTCAGAAGGCTTCATTTAAATATTATGTGTCCTTATAAGTTATAAGTAAGTTTTAACTTAAAGAATAAATATGTTTAGTTACAAAATGATGATGCCCAAGTTGAGAAAACACAAATTTAGAGCTTGTTAATACCGAAACTACTAATATTTTGCAAGACCCGTTAAGTAAAAATTCAAGCTTGTTTAATTACCTATCTATTGAAGTATACTTTTAAAATTTATCTCAAAAACTTTACATATTATGACGTGTTAATCACGAAGAAACACTTTTGATATTTACTAATTTCTCTAATAAATCAGCGTTTTTTCATGTTTAAGACGTAATATCTCAAAAAGTTGTGGTCTTATTTTAAAATAATATACATCAAATTAATCCTTATTTAATTGGCTTTCTACTGATGTAGTTTCAAGAACTTTTCTTCATTATTATGGGATCTATCAGGCCTTAGAATAGAAGATTCTTTCATGAATTTTGATTTTTCATTTTGTAAACTTTATTAATACAATTTTAACTACATTTTCTTTCAGATTTAAGGACATTATCTGAACTAACTATGTTAATATCATTTAATAAAAGTATAGTTAACCAAAATAGATAATTTGATATATGGCAATTTCAAAATATTAAAGGTTGAGCAAGGGGAAACAAATGTATACGCTTTAATATTAAAATATTCAAAATACGTTAAAAAATGAGTAGAGGTTAAACATACAGACCGAAACACAGCAAAGGGTAAATTATGGTTATAGATAGAGGTCAGACCAATCTGGGGGGTGGCATACGGAGGGAGCGACCGAGGGGGCGGCTAATGCCATGAGATATCCGATTCCGGTCAAGTCAAGTCAAGACGCGGTGCACACCAGTGACAAATCTATCCTTTTCAACCCTTTCCGGCATGCGCGACGCTGTTGAAATATGCGCCTTTCAAAATCAGCCTTCGACCAAAAAGCTAACACACGCTAACGTCCCCTTTAAACCCACCCCGTGGTGGATTCAAACGTGTGCCCTCAAAAATCATGTCTTCCCCGGTCTTCCCTCGTTCTCTCCTGTGCCCCAGAATCACGCTGGTGGCCTTCTCTTTCTCTAGTCCTCTTCTGATCTCTCTTGTTCCTCTCCGGTCCTCTCTAGACCTTCTCCTATCCTCGTGGTCTTCTTCTGGTTCTCCCCAGACCTCCTCCTATCCTATCTCGTCCTCCCTCGCCGGCCAGGTCCTCTCCCGTCCTCACTTGACGTCCCCCCGTCCTTCCTCTATCCCCAAAAACCACCAAAATCCGATCATACGAAACTTAGGACATGTTTTTGTATGCGTAATAAATTAGTATGTGTACAGAGCAACACAACGAGATGACTTATTTCCACATATTAGGAGTTATTACAGAGGATGTTCTCGGGGTGGTGTCCGGGTGGTCTCGGGGTGGTCAAAGGATTGCCTATACGAAATCGGAAAGGCTGGAAGGAAACAGAGAGAGGATGTCGTTCCCTCTGCCCAGTATGAAGTTGTGAGGGTTTACGAGGCCGTGGAAGGACGTCCTTGTTTTGACAACGCTGGTTGATGCGTCACTTTTGTCATTTTGCGCATTTTGCATTTCGCATTTCGATTTTGGGTGTCACCGCAAGTCATCACTCCTCCGTTGCTCTGTCGACCACCACCCTCCTCCCATATCTCCGGGAGGCACCCCGAGAGAAATGAGCGGACTGGGAAAGGGTTGATAGTATGAACGTCCTTCTGATTGAACGTCAACGCATTCCGCTGTATGAATACAAATATTCATAATTCATCATCTCCGGAGGAAAAAACAAACCCTTGCAATCGCCCGAAAACCGTCTACCAACCTCATTAGTTAATTGATCTCCCGCCACTTTTTTATGGGGAATTTCTCTCTTTCTCTCTCTCTCTCTCTCTCTCTCTCTCTCTCTTACACTTTCTCTGTGTCCCGCTCACTCTTTTTCCCAGATATCCCTCGTTTGAGTACAAAGCCTTTTTCAAAAGGATATCGAAATGTTTTTTCTCCCGAAGACAAAGATTTATGACCAATGCATCCCTTACAGGACCCACACCATTCCATACAACCAGGGTTTTGTATAACCACCCTTTCTCACATCTTTTTCATCCATTACCCGCCAAAAACCGCCAGAAGCTAAAACAACCCCTTTTTCTTTGACCACGTCCGCGCATATCTAATCAAACGAATATTGGTCCTTCTTGCACTCACACTCCCAATCCCTTCGATCCCTAAATCAAGCGGGGGTATGCACAACAATCGCAGAAAGTGACCGGGGAGCACATTCACCATCGGCCATTCAGAGGAAAGGGAGATTGCAGAAAAAAACTAATTGAATGGCATGCATATGCGAATAGGGGCTGATTGTGGGCCGCCACGAAGAGGGTGAGGGTGGTTTAGCATCCGACATCTCAACATGCCTATAGTATGACCACGTGATCCTTTTTAGGATTCGCACAAAAGAAGTTATCGATCAAAGTCCCATTTCTGAAAAACGTATTTTGAATATGGAATTTCGAACTTCCAACTTTGAGGTCTCCTAGATTGAGGACCACTGATTATTTTTAAGTGAGCTATAATTATTATGAGAGATAATTTCATTGGGTATTTACGTATGTTATACATTTTAACATAACATTATGAATTCTTAATTTGTTAAGCTTTTTGTAAGAAATAAATATTTTATAGATTCAATTTTTCACTCTTTTCGTCTGAAATTTCAGTTTTGACAACCAATAACATATAAATTTCTAGATAATTTTCGGGATTTAAGTTTCATATTAAAGATAATTTTCCCAGCTTTTACAAGGTATAGTATTAGTATAGGTGGTATTATAAAGACGGTAATTATTCAAGTAGGAACTAGACAGAACATTTAGTGACATTTTAAGAAAAATTTTAAGAAGTTTAAATTTAGGAACTTATATCTCCACAATCCCTGCATCAATTTTGATGATCTCTCATTAGTAGAAAAGACAATTTTCTGGACTACAATATATAGAAAAATATACTTTGTTGTTGTTAAAGCCTCTTAAATTATTTGCTCCAGAACATAAGACATTGTTGAATTAATCTGCGTAGATTTTCGGAATTTGAAATTTGAATTGCGATAATTTGAAAGTGGCAAACTCAGTATTAACGATTCAAAATCACGATAATAGGTAATATGCCCGGTTATCATGTAGTATAAAACTAATTATATAGTAGTAATCATTCTTTAATTAGTCATAAAGAAAACTTGAAATCCCGTTCCGAGAAAAATGATTTTGATGTGGAATTTTGAACTTTCAAGTTTGAGGTCTCCTAATTTGGCTACCACTGTTTATTACTCAAAAAGCTATACTTTCCCTGAAAGGTATGTTCATAGAGAATACAAATATGTGTTTCATTTTAATATATCATTGTTCATTATGATTTTATTTGCCTCAGAACATAACAATGTGTTTAGAAATTCTTTGATCATTCTCGAAATCGCAATTTTGAGATGCGAAATCTTGGAATTGACTATGCCAATTTTTACGATTCAAACTCGAGATAATGGGCAATATTCGTTACTATTACATAGTATAATACTGCTTACCATGTTTTAATAATGCAGCCATTATACAAGAAGAAACTGGAAAATAAATTTTTCTAAAACTATTTTTGTAATGTGCAATTCCGAACTCCTAATTTTGAAGTGCTGTAGTTTTAATATCACTGAGTATTTTGTAAAGACTTAAACCTTTTCTAAAAGGTCTATTAATGAGGAATTCAAATATGTAGCGCTGTGCTGTATATCATGATTCATTACAATTTTAAAGAGCATTATACACGAAATAAACAAACATAGTTGCATTTCTTAAAATATCAACTTTGACAAGCGATAACATAAAAGCATTTTGATTAATTTTATTGATTCTAAAATCAGATTAAAGAAAATTTTTTTAGCTATAATATACTAAAAAATCACATATTTCCAATTATTTTCTTTTGGAAAATTTCAAGTTAAAGAGAAAAATTCCAGTAATAAAATGATTAAATTCCTATTAATTTTTAACTTTCCAACACATTATTGACTCACTTCGACTTCAAAGCGCTTGTAAAAGTTCAAAGCTGATATCCATAACCTCCAGTCCACAAAGCACCGACATCCTCGAGTATCCTAATCCCGACCTCGACGCCCAACAACCTCCTGCAGGTCCTTTGTGATCGCCCGAAAGGATATCATCAGCGCCGAAACACTTCAACTATTCGGAGCAATGCAAAAAAATTAATTTCCAAATTCATCGCAAGTCATCGCAGACGCAGCATCCCGCACCACACACCCTCGGGGCTAATCCTCGCCAAAGCTAGAGGGATGGGTATTATTGGCGCAGTGCGATACAGGTGAGTACGACATCAAAGACATTCCAATCCATCGTCGGGCAAAACATTGTACATTGTTTAATCGCTGAATGTGTAACTTGCAAGTATCCAGGGCTTCTAGGTAAGTATGAACAAGGATGCAAAAGATACACAAATGAAGAAGGATGGAAGATGAATAAGCTGGATCCAGGATCTACAGACATGCAAGAAGAAAATAAAATAACTCCATTTGGAAATTACATTTTTCTTATTGCTTAGGATTCGCAATATTTCCAGGTCTTTCGGGGTAATTATCAGTGTATTTATGAGAGGGTGAAATGGGAGAAAGAATTATTGATATTGCTTCAGAGAAGATGGAGAATTAGGAGGAATCCCTACAATGTTCCCTGAAATGCTTCCTTCCAACCGCTCCAATTAGGTAACGGACGTTTCAATTAGCGAAATATCGCGTGTTGGACCACCCTAAAAATGAGTGTGTTTCACCTTCGATCGCAATCAGAAATCAGGAATTAAGGGAATTAAAAAGGGGTTGCTTCTGTTTTAACCAGGGTTCCGAATTTGATCGATAACTTCCTTTAGCCAGCCGAAATAAAGAAATACATTTATATGCATTGATTCTGAGAGCTATAACTTCATTAGTAAGAACAATAAATAACCAATAACCAGACATCATGTAGCTATGAAAATTATCTTCAATTTGAGATATAGTTTATTAAATTTGCCCAAATAGTTTTCGAGATATCCGTTTTAGAATTTAGAATTTCTAAAATGCTTAAGTTTTTGCTCTATGAAACTTTCTGTTAATTATTGTATTTCAATCAATATTGACTTTAAATTGGAATGCTTTTATTCGCAATAAAATTACCTTTCATATAATCTCTGAACGATGAAAATTGGCTGGGCCATTTTTATGTTATCAGTTCTTAAACTTTAAATATCGGAAAAAGGTTATAATTTCTTACTAAAGATATTTAAATTCTAAACTTTGATATTCAGTATCTCGAGTTTTAATCGGACAATTTTAGCCATTAGTACTTCATATTAAAGTTAATTTAAGGTGCTATATACTCTCGTAGTCTTAATTGTTTGTCAATTATAGTTGTGTAGTTATTCATTCCTGAACTTGAAAATTCATTTATAATTCTATCGGTCGATTTTTGGTCATCCAAATTTGGAGTACCATAACTTTAGAATTAATTATAATAATTCAAGAAGCGATATACAGTACGAAAGACTATTTCATTGCCTTTACAATGTGGTGCTGCTTGTTAAAATATATTTGTAATTTTTTAGATGAGCGTGCCCTAGGTAGAAATATATATATATGTAAAAACTCAAACTTTCTTGCAGTTAATTTTGTGAAATTTCAAATTGGGAATACTATATATCGAGTTTGGTTAGGTTAATTTTAGTCATTAATATATCATATTAAAGATAATTTAATACACAATGTTCTCGCCCAATCTTTTTTCTTTTTGCCTTACAGTTTTGTAGTTATCTGCTTTTGAATTTGCAGAGTCATTTGTGAATCCATTGATTAATTTTCGGTCTTTCAACTTTGAAGGGTCATAACTTTGGTATAAATGGATATAATTCAAAATGCATAGACATTTTATGAAAGCCTATTTAATTGTTTTTAAATATCTATATCATTTGTTAAAATAAAATTATTACATCTCTAATAATATGAAGTTTAATAAGAAACATTTATAGCAAAATTTTAAAGTCTTGCAGATTATGTTATGAAATTTCAACTTTGAAATGCGATATCTTAAGTTTGGTTTGGACAATCATCATCATTAATACATCAAATTATAGATAATTTAAGCCTTTATCTATCGATTGTATACAATATTATTTATCACTTATGTTACTTTAAATATCTTCCTCGGTAGTTACAGTTTCTTTTAGAAAATACTTCAACTGATAGATTTAGGCATGTTTTCATGAATATAATATTTAAAAAAAATTCTAAGGTTATCACTGGAACACTGTCTGATAGCTTATTTAATTAGCTACTTGCTAGCCCAAAATTGTTTAATTATCTAAATATTTGTAACTTTTACAGAACAAAATATAACATAATTAAGAATTTTCTCTTGAATTTTAATCAACTAAAATGAAAGAAAATAAAATTTTTCAATCTGTTAAAAATCAAAACAAATAAAACCCATCATAGGGGATATTGATGGATGGTAATGAATAAATTACGTATGTAATACCCTGCGTTGTTATCATATTGCGCACTTCGAATCGAATCGGAAATTGATGACATTCGAAGGCGCATTCGTCGTGCACAGCTTCGCTTTCGATTGGATCGGATATTACTCGACATTCGACGCGCAGCGCGTTTTTCAATGCGTTTTTCTCGAATTATTCAAGGGCTGATTGCGTGTGCCGACCCATGCTGTTTGCGTTACTAAAAGCAATGCTGAACACCGACGCCGACAAAAGCGCACCACGGATCGAAACAAATCACACAAGCAACAGGAAATCATAACAATACCAATACGATTTTTAATCAAAGAAGTCCAATCAAATATGTATTATGTGTATTCTTTGATTTGTTATTATACGGTCATTAAAATGCAAATATTTGAGGGTATTAATAAGAGTTCTACTATTTTGTTCCATTTTATTGAAGGTTTATTTTTGGTGGCTAAGTTTGGGGGTGGATAACTGGAAGATGAATAATTCAATCAACTTGATGTAAAGTTCAGATTATTGGGCACTTAATACTCTATCGTTTGGTGCAAGATCGAAAGATTATGTTAATTAACTACATTTTTTAGAGAGGTTTAAGTAGAAAGTGTCACTTTCGCGGTTACAAGTATTTTCTGAAGATCAAGATTCAAAATCGGATAATTAAATAAGTAATTATCAGATTTTGTTAATGTATAGGTCATTTGAAAGCCCATTAAAGTGGCTATAAATCTGCAAAATATTAAGTTTCTAGACATTATGCGTTTGAGGTTATAGAGCTTCAAATAATTTGCACATTTTAGTACGTCATTTTTTCTTGGAAAAAGTAGGTAGGTATAGCTTTTACAAACAACGGTATAACTTCCAAAAAAATTACAACAAATCAATGAAAAGTCAAAATCGTATAGTAAATTTAATAAGCTTTAATACTATATACACGAAATTCTTTTAGTACCAGTGGTTTCAAAACTATGAAACCTTTAACTAAAAGTATTAAAATTATTCATACTTATCACAAAATATTTGCTATTAGTTGCATTATCCAGCATACTATAAGTATTATAATATTAAAAACTGATAGTATATTAGATGAATATATCATCGACACTGTAAATCTACTAGATTCCAATTTAAACCAGTAGTCCTCAAGTTATAGGCCTACAAACAACTACGTTTTCCGACAACTATTACATTAGTATAACTCTAACAAAAAGCGATATAACTCTAAAACTAATAAGGATAAATTAGAAAAATTTCACATACGAATTTTATACTTAATAATTTTTAATACTGCGGTCCCCAAATTATTATAAAACCTATAGTTCCGAAACTATGAAGCCTTAAAGTCAAAAGATTGAAAATATTCATAATTTGTATCAAAAATCTACTATCCTATTCATTAACCAGCTTACTATGAGTGTCATAATGACAAAAAACGCTAATATTATACAAAAATATACCAGCTTTCCTGTAAATCACATAGAGTTTCATTTAAACTAGTAGTTCTTAAGTTATAAGCCTTCAAACAAGAACTTCACCATACAACTATTTGAATTGTACAACTTTAACAAAAATCGGTATAACTCTAAAACACATTGCAATGAATTAATAAAATAACACATACATATTCTGCTTTTAATAAGCTATCGTATCATGTTTCACAATATAGTGTAGTATTATTCAGTACAATGTTATAAGCTCCCAAACTCAGAAGAGTTAAATTATTGACCGTCAATTTCCTTTCATGAAAGTAAAGTAGAAATTTTAATATCCAGCGGTTCCTAAAATGTTATATTAACATTTTAAAGTATTTAATTCATTAATTTATGTCAATGTGAGTAAGATACTCCAAGAAAGCAATGGGCACGGTAAATAACGCCAGGAAAATAGCAGCAAAACAGAAAAAAGAAACTCATGCACTCGAAGTCTTAAAGTCATTCTCTTGGTCCTCGACATACCTTCATGTGCCTGCATCGAGCACGGCGGAGACACTGGAAAATTATGATAATAATCCAATTGGAATCAAATTACAATAAAACGAATTTATGAAATGGCAGGCGCAGGCCGGAACGCCGCAGAAGAACAAAAAAAAACGAAGAAAAACGAACACGGGCAAGCAAAATTTATTAATTTCTCATTTATGTTCCTTCTTTTTCTCTCTTCCTTTCTTTTTTTTTAATTTTTTCCGTTTTCATTTTTCATACAATTACCATTTCTACGGGCTTAAAGTTTTCGTAGTTTTCGTTAGATAATCAGCAGCTGTTTACGTTTTGTTTCTTATAGTCTTTCATTATTTAGAGCTTTTCGTTGCTTTTTCTCCATTTTTCAGCTGAATTCCAAGTGTGTGTTGCGTCGATTTAAGTCACTCGCGCATCGTTTAGTTTATCGTTATGATTATGATTATGCTCATTCGAATTGGAATTCGAGAATTTCGAAAAAGTATTCGATGTTAAGCCGTGTTGTGCTGCTGGCTGGCTGCGGCGTTGCTGGAAAGGTCGAAGCAAACGATCAGAAACGCTCGAAATGGCATATTTATAGAAATTACTCGGCGATAAACTCGCTTAAAATAATGTTCAAGTTATGTTAATACACATTCAGGGCTGGATGCATTTGGAAATATGAACAAACCAAGAGAAATTTAAAAGTTTTTTAAGGTTTTTCCTTTCTTATTTGTTGGTATTGAAAAGAAATCATGTAACAAATTATACTTTATTGCGTTTCTTTGATTAAAAATCGTATTGGAATTTTTATAGAGGATTAATTTCTTTAATTTAAGATTGTAATTGTATAAAATAAATAATTATTACTTATAGAAAGTTAGGAATTAAGAAGACAAGTTTAAAATTCTCTATGAAGTATACGAAGCTATTCGTTTACAAAAAGCTTTGGAACTAAAAAACTAAGAAGTGAAAATTACTACTAAAATAGCATAATATAATTAATTAAAGAGGCTTTCATCTGTATTTCATTTGGAAGAAGTCGGTGTAGCAGATAGGAAGTTATCATAGTTTAAAAATGGAACTCTAAAAACTCAGGTTAGAAAAATTCATAAAATTTCCAAAGAACATTTTCTTCAATAATCCCTATAACATAGCAACTTGTAAGTAAAAAGTTGATCTTAATAGACTGATTTATAGTGAATTAAAGGCACTTTCATATGAACTTTATGTTATATAAATCGGTTGAATAGTTCTCTAGTTATCAATGTTTAAACATGAGACCAACAAAAAACTCTTGACAAGATTTCTTTCAATTGTAGTTATTCGAAATTAATTACCCTGTAACTTTACCACTATTAGTGTAGTACACATAAGTTTAGAGTTGTCCGAAACTAGACTTCAATATCTATAACTGGGACAAATTTTATTGTTATGTTATCAATAATATGAAAGATATAGATATAATTCATTTTCTGTAATCAGTTATGAATTTTGGTAAACTTTATTCAAATTTAAAAATAAATATCTCGGCTTCTAATTATTATATTTTGGGGCAACAATGTTTAGGATATAGATAATTTAATTGGCTATCATGTAATACGTTTGCTAATACAACAAGTAGACTTTAAATCTATTTATGTTTTTCCTTTTGAATTTATTGGTAATGAAAACAAAGTTTGTAGAAAAAAATTATTCCGCTTCTTTGATTAAAATTCATAATTCGCTACCTAGTGCAATTATTTGGGGAATTCGATATGAAAGCTGAGAGAATTTAGCATATATATTCTTAATATAATTAGGTTAGCATAAGTCGATTTCGAGTTATTACTAATTTTCTAACAAGAATCATTTTAAAGTTTCATCTTTCAGATTCTCAGACCTGTAACTTGAGAACTACTAGTTAAAAGGATATTTTGATATAATACCTGAATAGACATTATATGATTCTATAAATATAGAAGTTTTCATCGTTTTAACTTATATAGATTGCCAGGTAGCATGCAAATTACAAAAATAAACAAAATATTTTTCGAAAAATTTTGTTGAATATACAAAGATTGATTTTATAGGCTCATAGTTTTGGAATTGCTAACGCTAAAATAATGAGCTATACATGAGAAGAAAGCTTATTTATTATGGAATATATGTGGTGAAATGCATTCTCATCGCATCATGCATTTCAATGTTATTGGCAAATGTATTAAGAGTTAACTTTTTAATAATAACATATATTTTTTCGATTATGCATTTATATTTCTTTTCATATCTTCTACAATTCTTAAATAAAATCAATAAAATTAATCATGAGTTTACTTCCTTTATTCACCTATCTTCCAATATCACCAGCATTTAAATCAAACCAGTAGTTATCAAACAATAGCCCCTTAAACCTAGCCATACCATTTCAAACCCCATACAGATATCTAACTTTAAAACTCTTCTGTTTATTTTTTTTTCACTTTTTAGTTGAATTCCAAGGGTGTATCGCATCGATTTAAGTCACTCGCACATCACTTATTTTATCGTTATGATTATGATTATGGTCATTCGAATTGGAATTCGAGAATTTCGAACAAGTATTCGATGTTAAAGCGTTATTGAATATTGAAAGGCTCATAGTTTCGGAATTACTAACGCTAAAATAATAAGCTATACATGAAAAGAAAGCTTATTTATTATAGAATATATGTGGTGAAATGCATTCTCATCGCATCATGCATTTCAATGTCATTGGCAAATGTATTAAGAGTTAACTTTTTAATAATGACATATATTTTTTCGATTATGCATTTATATTTCTTCTCATATCTTCTAGAATTCTTAAATAAAATCAATAAAATTAATCATGAGTTTACTTCCTTTATTCACCTATCTTCCAATATCACCAGCATTCAAATCAAACCAGTAGTTATCAAGTAATAGCCCCTTAAACCTACCTATACCATTTCAAACCCCATACAGATATCTAATTTTAAAATTCTTCTGTTTTTTTTTTTTTCACTTTTTAGTTGAATTCCAAGCGTGTGTTGCATCGATTTAAGTCACTCGCACATCGTTTAGTTTATCGTTATGATTATGATTATGCTTATTCGAATTAGAATTCTAGAATTTCGAAAAAGTATTCGATGTCAAGCCGTTATTGAATATTGAAAGGCTCATAGTTTCGGAATTACTAACGCTAAAATAATAAGCTATACATGCGAAGAAAGCTTATTTATTATAGAATATATGTGATGAAATGCGTTCTCATCGCATCATGCATTTCAGTGACATTGGTAAAAGTATTAAGAGTTAACTTTTTAATGGTAACATATATTTTTTCGATCATGCATTTATATTTCTTCTCATATCTTCCACAATAATTAAATAAAATCAATAAAATTACTCATTAATGTACTTCCTTTATTCACCTATCTCCCAATATAACCAGCTTTAAAATCAAACCAGCAGTTATCAACTAATATCCCTTAAACCTACCTGTACCACTCCAAACCCTATACAGATATCTAATTTTAAAACTATTCTGTTTATTTTTTTTTCACTTTTTAGTTGAATTCCAAGTGTGTATCGCATCGATTTAAGTCACTCGCACATCGTTTATTTTATCGTTATGATTATGATTATGCTCATTCGAATTGGAATTCGAGAATTTCGAAAAAGTATTCGATGTCAAGCCGTTATTGAATATTGAAAGGCTCATAGTTTCGGAATTACTAACGCTA
>JAODAC010025416.1:0-16887 GCA_027575185.1 Mimaenictus wilsoni
GGTACTGCCCATTGTTCACTAATGTCTGTTAAAATATATTTATGCGCAATACACTATTAAGCAGCGTATCAACGCTTGTTGGCGCATCTGCGTAAACACTGGTCATTCAGCCTTGCTTTATTGTGTTTTTTTTATATTACGTGTTATTATTGTGATTATCAAGTGATGTTGTTGTTGTTGATTCTTCTATTGAATTATTTTTATATACAGCGGCGGCTTGCCGCGTTGTGGAGCTCGGTGCTCGTTAGATCACTGTTAAGCAACGTTGGACGTAGCTGTGCGTTGGATGGGTGACCACTTAGTTTCGCCACTCAACAAGCGGCTGCGGCACCGTCCGCCAACTCCTGATTTCGGGGTAAAGACGCGAACGAAGGTTGGGCGATTCACTTGCAACGGTCCCCGAAAAAAAAAACTCATATGCACAAAATAGTTCAAGTAACCATCAGTAGCGAGACCGGATTGGGCCGGGTGAAAGTTACTATTCCCTTACACCACTATGTTCTAGGTTAAAAAGGTTATTGAATAATAATAAATATTTTTATAAACGGATTCTTGTTGTGTGTGAGTGAATAGTTGAAATGTCAGTGGTTTTATTCTTTCTCATGTGTTTTGAACGTTGTGGATTGCGCATATTTGCGATTGTTGATTTGAAGAGTAGTGTTAATCGTGTGGTTTGTATCAGTGTGAATTAATGTGAATTTTTGATAGTTATAATTGTGAATGTCCACCCCGGGGACTCGAACCCCGTCCGACTGCGTGGTAGATCGAAGCCTTACTGTCTATGCTGCCCATGGTGGGCCATGAAATTATATTTGTATTGAAATTTTAATAGTTTAAATTTTACAAAATCATATTTCTTATTGTTAGTTTTATATTATTGTTATAAGATAAAATGTATTTTATCAATGCCGAAAATATTTTTTTCGTAAGTTTTGCTTTAATATTGCGTCAAATATTATTTTACTAAAATATCGCTTTTGAATTAATAAATTCAAGTGATGAACCCTTAAATTCTCGATTTTAAGATTTTAAACTTTGAGAAAATCTACGCTCTTTATTTGTGTCGTGTACACTTGGTGGTCTACATTATACAATAGCAAAGCTGTTTGTTTAATCCGCTTAAGCCAAACAGCGTTTTAAAACATACATAAAGCGGTTTGAATATGCATGAATTAAAGTCGGAAAACAAATGGCTTACAAAGAAGTTAAACGAAATGCTATTTATTTTATGTATGCATTAAAGTAAAGCGCGTTGAGTTTTTAGTAGAAAATAAAATTGAAGTAATCGTAGTGGTCTATTGTTAGGAAATGGTTTATTATGAATTGTTAGTTGTTACAGTCGTTATTCTTGTATATTGGGTAGCATACCTAGACCATTCTTACTAACAGTATATAAAATCGTAACTATTTAGTTACTAGTTCAACTATATTAGCACCTAATATATTATATTCTAATCGAATGATTCGGCCGTCGGAGTTTGGTAAAACATGATATTAAATGTTGGTGAATGAATTATGGCAAAAGTATGTTTTACAGGTTTATTACAAGAGTTGTACAACGTACGTTTCGCTTTGCAGCATTGTCCGGTACTTAGTACCTTAATACTTAGTACCTGACGATGCTGAAAAGCGAAACGTACGTTGTACAACTCTTGCAATAAACCTGTAAAACATACTTTTGTCATAATTCATTCACCAACATTTAATATTATATTCTAATCATAGGAATTAGTAGATATGGTAAATGGGGCTCTAGCCCTATTTGAAGTCTCGAAATTTCGGTTTATGTTAGAGAAAATAGTATATTTTTACAAAAAGTACTGATACCCATTTTTTGACCCATCTCTCACTGACTTCCAAGAAACTCCTTTGCCCCCGCTGCAAGCGCCGCACACTGATCGATTTTCATAAAATTTTCGACAAACCTATTTCTAAAATAACAATGACAACCGTGTTCCGTCACTCGAATAAATTCAATTGAAGAAAGCCAAATAAAATAGTAAAAATCACTGGAAACAACAAGAGGAAACAGGAAAATATACATAAAACAATTAGAAATGGGTGAACAACCCTATTATTGAGAAAATTTTCAAAAGACATAACTTCAGCGAACCAAAGTAAGAAAATGTTAAACTCAAAGATTAAGAAAGTCTGCGTACATATTTCGAAGGAACAAGTGCAACAATGTAGTAGATTAAGGTAGAAGTATGTACCAAGTTACAACACTCACAGAGTATCAAAAGCCGACAAAGAAGCGAAAACAAAAAAATCAAAGTCCAATGAGGAAACTTCCAGGTGCATCAATGATTTGAAGTTTTCTGTATCAATAAGACATGGCTAATTAAATAAACCCTGAAATTTTCAAGTATATAACTATATTAGAGATAGGTTTGTCGAAAATTTTATGGAAATCGATCACTGTGCGCACCGATGCCTATATAAGTTGTAACTGCACATGAATGAGAAATAAATGAATAAAAATTACAAAGGGGGCGGCATGGCGAAAGTCACAGGCTTCCAAACTGGGAGTTGCACTTCCTAATTTATGCGGAGGTGCGAAAATTGAAGGTACGTCATCACTTAACACGTGTGTACAGTCGTCGATTATAACAAAATTTAAAAGGACCAAAAAACTAATAAATCAGAACTGTAAGCCCTCCTGGGCAGCACAGTTGGTAGCGCTTCGACTTACCACGTAGGCGGACGGGGTTCGATACCCCGATACATGTGTTTATTTATTATTGATAAAAATTCACACAAAAATCACTTGGAAAATTCACACAATTAAAATTCACTCATTCAAAAATCATAATCAAGAACCATTCAACAATCGCAATGCGCAACTCAACAAAAATAATAACCACCACACAACAAGAAACCACTGACTTCACATTCCCACTATCACTCCACATCAAGATCCTATATTAACAGCACAACAATAATAACAACATCACTTTTACAATCGTAATAACATGTAAACAAAAATAAAACAATAAAAGATAAAAATGTATTCCAGGCTGAAGGACCAGTTAGGTCGATGGTCAGCCAGGTCTCCGGACCAAATACATTATTTTCTCAGAGCTGTAAACATTTGTGCAAACTCGGCAACTTCTGATCTAATGGTAAGTCATGGTTCGCTTCTCAGTTATCTGCATGGGTATATAATCTACTTGATTAGCACTACCATTTTTTATATTTATATCTTAAATAAATAATCAATTGCTCATAACCTGAAACTCAAATCTGTATTCACAGTACTATTGTGGTTGTCGGGTGACCGTGGTACACGCGACACATTAGCTCCTAGCGGACGAGATGTTGATTGCCCACCTGGAGCCTTTTATTTTCCTGCAGGAACGCGAAACTACTCGTTTCTGAAACCATGTGGAGAAAGACGGAGCGAAGTAAACCCGAGCAAGTTCAATAACGTACCAATTTTAATTCTTAAAACAATCTTCGTTAGCGACAAGAAAATTCCAGCTACCTTACTTTATCTTAAATTAAACATCCTGCCCGTGATGCATAGATCTCAAACAATCACTTTATTGTTCCCTACCACGGGACAGATGTACACATAACAAAAGTGATTATGCAGCAAAACAAAAATATTTGACCTTCGCAATTATTCATCCCGGTTCACGCGACAGTGGTGTCATTAAGTAAACCTACCTTACTTAACAATATGTGTAACAAACATGCCGTGACATTTTTATTAAATAAGAAACTCAGGATATTGCACATACTTAAGTATTGTCCGAATTCCGAATTACTGTGTTGAATATAATTGACTTTTTTCGGTCAAATATATCGCAGAAATATTGTGCAGGTTGTGCTAGTTGCGTTATATACTGTATACTGTAACCTGTAATTTGCAGCTAGTTAGGTGGCGTTTTCATACATAATTTATAATTTCAATATTCGGTGGCTATGTTTTTATTTATTACCCATTACCTTTGCTTTCTCTCACAATCAGCCAGACTGATTGTGAGATACCGTCTGTGTGTGAGACACTGTCGACGAACAGTCTGCTGTTACTTGTGAATAATTGGATATAAATGCGTGCAACTGACTTAAGTCTTAAGTCAAGTCAAATGTTAACGTTTCTAGTTCAAGACCAACGGAAATTACTTTATATAAGGAGTTTTCATAAGTTCTATCCAAACTTAAACAAAATTATCTCAAAATAGCCCCAACTTAAGCACACTTAAGCTAACTTAACCTAAATTTAATTATCCCAAACTATCCTAACCTGCCCCTAACCTAACCTAACCTGTTCTAACTCAACATAACCTAACCTAATCAACCTAACCTAAACCAACATGAATTAACTTACCCTAGATTTAAACCAACCTAATCCAACCTCAACTAAACTAACGTATATTAATGTAATCTAACCTCACCGCAACTTAATCTAAGCTTAACCCAAACTAACCTAACCTAATCTAACACAACAAAACCCAACTCAACCTAAATCATTCATTCTAGTCCATCCAAAGCAACTAAACTGAACCTAACCTAACCTGCAAGCTGTGCCTCTTCTACTCTTCTTCGCTTATCCGAATCTAACCTATACTATACTCTAACCATAACGTCTACAATTTTCGATCTAATCTATACTGATAATCTAGCTTAGCCTAAATGCATGTCCATAAAATAGACTAATTTATTAATAACACAAAAAATGGACGAATAAATACGTCATCCCATAAAAAATCTTCTCCGTCATAATTCGCCTGTGATTAATTAAAAAAATATTTAAAAAAATATTACTGAAATTAATTACTGAAATTTCAAAAACACCCAGTATAAATAAATGTCAAATATTACATAATTCTACTCTCATTCATACAAGCAGCAGAACTAAACCAGTCTAAAACGTCAACCAAAGATTATAATTAGCACAGCACATAAATTCGACAAATTTACGCACTACTAATGCTAGGTTATGTTCACTTTGATTAGGTTATGGACAGACAACATGGTCGACATGGTCGACGCGGCGCGGCGTTGCTCGTAAAGTCAAGTCGTTGCGGCGTAAGTCGAAAAAAGGAACACAGAGTGATGAAAGAGTAAATTTATGACTGACTTAAATTTGTCACAGATTCTTTTTTGCTTTTGCCGGCGTGCGTTAAAGAATCGAATGAATCGCCTTAATTTAAGTAATTTATAATTAAGTAGATCGTTAGCGTTGAGATTGCCAAATATTTCAAATGAAACTGAAATTGAGGATTTGACTTTGAAATTTGGTTAACTTGGAAATATGTGATTTTGTATTGCAGTGACTTTGAATTTTGTAAATTGTGTAATCATGTTGAGAAATTTGAACTTCTGGATTAAATTAATATTGGTTTAATTGGACGATGTTGTAATGGTGAGTATTGAACTTAAACTAGTTTAATATGAAAGAGGAGAAATTATAACAGGTGTTACATATGTGTAAAGTGTGTAATAGATGAATATGTTAACTTTTGATCTTTCAAATTGTATGTGTGAAGACTGACTGAGAGTGAATTTTGCTTACAAACAGGTTGTGATTATGATTAGAAATTTAGATTTTCATTTTTCTGAATTTTAATTAGTTGGAACGAAGTAGAACTAAATAGAATTAAGTGGGAAATATATAAATACTCTGCTGTTTGAAGATAGAAGTATATTCAGTTGAATAGTCGAATGATAAACATCACAAAAATGGCTGCTAAGGTTTGTTTTATTAAAAGAACACTTTTAGAAGAGGTTTAATTAATAATTGTTTTAGTTTGTTGTCTTCTTTGCCGCTTTGGCCGCCGTCAACGCTGGTGGTATTGCTCCACTTGGCTACTCTGCTGGTATCGCCGCCCCATTGGCTTACTCTGCTGGCCTCCACGCCTCTCCATTGGCTTATGGCGCCACCTATGGTGCTGGATACGCCCATGCTGCTCCATTGGCTTACTCTGCTGGAATCCACGCCCCAGTCGCCGCTTACTCCGCCCCAATTGCCCACGCTGCTCCAGTCGCTGCCTACGCTGCCGCCCCAGTTGTTGCCAAGACTCTCGCTCCAGCTGTCTCCTCCTACTCAACGGTGACCAAATCTGTGGCCCACCCAGTTGCCGCCTACGCTGCCGCCCCAGTTGTCGCTAAGGCCGCCTATGCTGCCCCAGTTGCCTACTCTGCTGGTTATGCCCACGCTGCCCCAGTCGCTGCCTACTCTGCCGGTTACGCCCACGCCGCTCCTTTGGCTTACTCTGGCTACGCCCACCATGCTCCAGTCGCCGCCTACTCTGCCGGTTACGCCCATGCTGCTCCATTGGCCTACTCTGCCGGTATCCACGCCCCAATCGCCTCTTCATTGGCTTACTCCGCTGGCATCCACGCCCCAGTTGCCTCCCCTCTGGCTTACTCCGCCCCAATTGCTCACGCTGCTCCACTGGCTTCCTACGCTGCTCCAGCTCTCGGTTATGGATATGGGGCTCGTTATGGCCACCTCTACTAAATTAATTACTTGGAATTTCTGGAATTAATTTATTAATTTCAGTTATATAATTGTTTATTTTTGTTAATATGGATTGTTAAGACCAAAAGTCGAAAAGAAAGGATGAAAATGTTATTGTTATCAAAAATTACGTACAATAAATTTTGTCTGTTCAAATTGAACGCTCATCATTTAATCATTTGCAAATATATTTAAACAAATAATATTCAACATACAGTGTGTCATATTACTGACAAGGACTGGCTACGTACTGTAGTACGTTTCTTCGCTGACTATTTCAAAGATAATGCATGAGAGTTGCTTCCGGTCACTTGAGTATAATTAGTTTCTAGTTTTTTTCTACATGTATACCAATTCTTATGCGACTCTGACGGGGTTAAATCTTTAGCCCCTCCCAGTAAATTATTTATTTATAAAAAAATATTTTTAACTTGCACCACATACAGGGGTAGTCTTCAAAAATCTACTTACATTAGTCTTAATGTTTCGACTTGGGACACATTGTATATAACATTATTTACAATCAAATAACTAAAGTCACACTGTATGTTTCTAAATTAATCTAGACTATAAAGAGTTGAACATTTACAATCTTCAAACTTGACAACCTCTATATACAGTGTGTCCGTGTGTGAAAAAAACATCTATTTTTTTAGAATTCCCATATTTCATCACTGTGCTATATACGACTAAAAATTAATATTAATGAAATTTAATTAAGATTTTCCATTGATAAGTTTAATATAAACAAACGCTCGATATTAATCCAGATATTGTTTTTCATAGTAAGATATGAAATCTAATAATACAAATCATTAAATTCTCCTGGAAAATTATTAATATGACGAATTGAGTAAAGCATTCCATTCCGTTCGGTTTAATTAAATATTTAATATTTCGTTCGCTTGTCAGTGGATTTGCCTTCGTTTCTTGTAGGAATTTCTAATATTGTCGAAAAAAAAAAACGATAGTATAAGTTTTATAAAATTTTAATAAACCTTATTAATATATACAAAAATCTATAAATGTAACAGATTAATAATGATGGAGACCAGAGTAGGCTAATGGGGCAGCGTGGGCGTAACCGGCAGAGTAGGCGGCGACTGGAGCAGCGTGGGCGTAGCCAGAGTAGGCGAGAGGCGCGGCATGGGCGTAGCCAGCAGAGTAGGCAGCAACCGGAGCAGCGTGAGCGTAGCCGGCAGAGTAGGCAGCCACTGGGGTGGCAGCAATAGCCGAACGCGAGATTTGATGACGGAAGGAGCTAGAGTAGGCGGGAGCAGCGATAGTCTTGGCTACAACTGGAGCGGCAGCGTAGGCAGCGATTGGAGCAGCGTGGGCAATTGGGGCGGAGTAAGCAGCCACTGGGGCGTGGATTCCAGCAGAGTAGGCCAATGGGGCAGCATGGGCGTAACCAGCACCATAGGTGGCGCCATAAGCCAATGGAGAGGCGTGAAGACCAGCAGAGTACGCCAATGGGGTGGCGATACCAGCAGAGTAGCCAAGGGGAGCAATACCACCGGCGTTGACGGCGGCCAAAGCGGCGAAGAAGACAACAAACTATAACAGTAATTAATTAAACCTCTTCTTAAATTAAATATTAACATTAATATCAATTAAATTTAATATTAACAAACCTTAGCAGCCATTTTTGAAGGTAAGTGTTTAACTCACTGAGTAACTTGTGACTATACTCCTTTCCTGAAACAATCCTTCTTTTATACTAAACCAACTGAACCCTTCCTCTTTTTATTGTTGTATTTTTACGAATACTAGTGTGGTAACTAACATTGACTCTGAATCGTGACTTAAGTCTACTTGACTTACCTTAAGTCATGTGTGACTTAAGTAACAAAACACATGTTTCGACGAAAATGACGAAATGTCACTTTCTTTGGCATTAACATTTACACTTCGACGCATTTTCGATTGTGAGGTGTTACCAAAAACTATAATCGCCCGACATTTGCATGGAATACCTAAATTGCTAATACGTAAACGACGACGGAGAACATCGACTCGTTTACACCCAAAAGGCAATAAGTCAAAATCGGATGAATAGATAACAATCGAATCCGAACCAGTCCAATTCGTGAGCTTAGCGAACATGTTGCGAATGTGTAATAGCTACAACACGTGATGATGAATAGTTAATGAATTGATTTGGTAACGAATTTGTCAACTAAATCAAATTGGCAAATTTCGAATTTAGTAATACAATTTTCGCTTCATTTAAATAGTTTTAAATTTGCTTTGCATTTAAATCGTTATAAACTCGCTTCAATTCAGTAGATAAGAATTCGCATCATTTAAATTGTTATAAATAATTTTCAAGGATTTAAAATAGTTACATTTTTAAAATTTAGTTTAAACTCTCGATACATGTTTATTTTTTCATGTAAGATTTAAAATATGTGAGTGTCTTGTTTGTCTCTGTGTTATGTATGTTAATTGCTTGTAATTATTATAATTATTACTTAATTTTACATAATTTTATTAAGGTCAAATATTTGGCAATTTTCAAGTTTTAATTTAGCGCAATTTGTACTTCCTAATGCAAATATTAATGTTGTTTTTTTTCTCACAAGGAGAGTCCACGCTCTGTCAAATGAGTTTCGAAAAACTAAAAATACAGTGGGGTACTAGATTTTTGAAAAAAATTATGGTGTAGGAAACACTACCTGAGAGTTTCCGAGAAAATAATTGTTAAACATTTGGTTCGAGCGCAAATTTAGAACATTCTCAACGTATATCGTCCGAACACTGAATATGTGAGTGCCTTGTTTGCCTCTGTGTTACGTATGTTAATTTCTTGTAATTATTAGAATTATTACTTAATTTTACATAATTTTATTAAGGTCAAATATTTGGCAATTTTCAAGTTTTAATTTAGCGCAAGTTGTTCTTCCTAATGCAAATATTAAGTAATGCTGTTTTTTTTTCTCACAAGGAGAGTCCACGCTCTGTCAAATGAGTTTCGAAAAACTAAAAATACAGTGGGTACTAGATTTTTGAAAAAAAAAATTATGGTGAAAATCTTAGGAAACACTACCTGATAATTTTCGAGAAAATAATTTTTAAACATTTGGTTCGAGCGCAAATTTATAGCATTCTCAACGTATACCGTCCGAACACTGCGATCGATATGCTAGTTGCTTGGTATAATGGTTACGTCTTCGGTCTGCACAACAAATTCCTACACAGCATTAAAAACTTAACTATTGCATTGCAAAATACATCTAAATCTGATTGTGAGCCTATATGGCAGGATTTTCAGATTAGACGCCATTATGTCATTGTAAATATACATGTCTAGTTATTTTATAATTGTTTATGTATATATGCTTATTGTATTGTTTTGTTAATATTAATAAATCTGTTCAAAACTCAAACTCTTCGGTGTGGCGTCGTTTTGAGTCGGTTTAGGAGGAGATCAAATCTCATTTGCAGCGCTTTTTTTTCCTTCTTTTTTATTGTACATATTAATATATATTACAAATTTAGAAACAAACAAAGAATATAATAAAAACAACTTTATTGCTGATTACAAGTTCTACAATGGAATAAGTCCTAAAAGCATGGAAAGAAATGTGCATGTAAAGCATCGACCTTCATAATTTGTGTCTGATGCAGAAATCCCTTATGTTTTCCAGTATCTCTCGATATATAGTTACGTCACCACCCAACAGATGGCGGCAACTAAGTTGTACATACATGCACCACTCTCTCCTCCACCACGAACGACTCTGCGCATCAATCACTTGCGCATCTGAACATCTGCGTGGGGAAGATAAAAGTCTTCCTCTGTACTTTTTTGTGCATACCTTTGCAAGCGAATCGCCCAACCTTAGTTCGCGGTCGGCGCCGCAGCCGCTTGTTGAGTGGGAGACCAGGTGGTCACCCATCCAACGCCTGGCTAGTGATCTAACGAGCACCGAGCTCCACAACGCCGCTTAAATGAATTATGTATTGTTAATTTCTTAATAAGTATGTTTTGTATTCTATAGAATATGTTATGCTCTTAAGCGAAAGATAAGCACCCCTAGCTTCCCTAACGCTTACAATTGGAACAATTTTATAGTAAATGAATTTCATTGCTTTTAGTTATGACTAAATTTTGGAAAATGTTTCGCAAAGCTGCCAATAGATATTTTAAAATTAATGCATTCAAGTTTTTGATAGTATTGATATCAAAGCAATATTAGCTAAAAATTAAAATACTTAGAATACTATAAATGAAATACTATAAAGAAATTTCATCTAGAACTAATAATTGACATAAAGATACAAAGAAAACTCCATATATGTTTTACAAAATTTAATTTTTTATTTATTGCATATGTACAGATCAAAATAAATTAAACCATTTAATAGTGGTGGAGACCAGAGTAGGCCAATGGGGCGGCATGGGCGTAACCGGCAGAGTAGGCGGCGACTGGCGCATGGTGGGCGTAGCCAGAGTAAGCCAATGGAGCGGCATGAGCGTAACCGGCAGAGTAGGCAGCGACTGGGGCAGCATGGGCGTAACCAGCAGAATAGGCAACTGGGGCAGCATAGGCAGCCTTAGCGACAACTGGGGCGGCGGCGTAGGCGGCAACTGGGTGGGCCACAGATTTGGTCACAGTCGAGTAGGAGGAGACAGCTGGGGCGAGGGTCTTGGCAACAACTGGGGCAGCAGCGTAAGCAGCAACTGGGGCAGCGTGGGCAATTGGGGCGGAGTAAGCGGCAACTGGGGCAGCATGAGCATAACCAGGAGAGTAGGCCAATGGAGCAGCATGGGCGTAACCAGCGCCATAGGTGGCGCCATAAGCCAATGGAGAGGCATGAATACCGGCAGAATAAGCCAATGGGGCGGCGATACCAGCAGAGTAGCCAAGTGGAGCAATACCACCAGCGTTGACGGCGGCCAAAGCGGCGAAGAAGACAACAAACTAAAACAATAATTAATTAAACCTCTTCCTAAACCACACTTCAATTTAAACAAACCTTAGCGGCCATTTTAGTGGTTGACTGTTTGCGTTCTGTGGTTTTGGACAGAATGTACTTTTTTGAGAGCACTCAGCGTTATTTATACAACTTTTAGAAGGTCTTACTTAACCCCCTTCTTCGATGAGTCTCTCTTTCGGTACTGTTGTCTTGTTGTGATTTCAAAACTGCTGTGCTTCCACAAACATATACGCAAACTTTAATTTTATAATAACCTGCACTTGTTTTGCAATAAAACAACAGGTTGTCAATCAACAAAACTTTAAGTATAACAACACCTAATGTGAATGGAAAGATTAGCATATGAAAAAATAATCTTTTTTGACATTTAATTTTGAATTATTGCTCATTCACACTATACGAGGTAACCATATTAATTAAGAGCAAAAAAAGCAAAAGCGTGCCCGGATTACTATGTTACTAATCACAATCATACTCCAACAAATAAGTATATATAAATAATATTTGCCCATCTAGGCAGCCTAGTGGGTAGAGCGTTGGTCTACAACGCAGGCAGACGGGGTTGTTCGAATCCCCAGGGTGGACAATTTATCAGTGTGAATTAATAATTAATTCACACACACTCACACACACACTTCTACCCTATCAACAATCAACCAACTTTTAACATACGCATCTAACGTGCAACTCTCAACACTTCACACGCTACAACATACTACTACTACACACACACTATTCACACCACACTATCTTCAACAACATCAAGAACAAATAGCATTGTAAACACAAAAATATATAACAATGTAAATAAATGTCGGAAAGACCGAAATGGTCGATAGACAATAAAATATATCAATTATTATTTTAAATAATATTCGATTTTAAATTCTCGGCTTTTTTGTATGCTTTAAATAAGCAATACGTATTATTAATTGAAATATTCACATTTTGAGGGAATTTACGTGGTATAATTCGCTAATTATTAAAATGACATACAACACTCAACTCTCAATACACAACAACACAACATACACAAAAACTGTAAACATACACAAAGATTGTAAAACATGTCGGAAAAACCTGAAGCTTTTAAATAGTTTAAAAATGTGATGTGTGTAAAGTTGAAAATGTACAATTCCACTTTATTGACAAAACACATGAATTCCATTATGCACTTTGAACATTTTAATATAATTTTAATCTAACTGATGGAGAGTTAATTAAATTTAATTACCCCTCTAAAACTTGCACTCTAAACTAATTAATTATAAATAAAATGTATATTATTATTAAATTAAAGGATTATAAGTTTCTGTTACGTTACAAAGTATTTAGTTATAACGTTTCGAACTTTTGATTTTCCTGAAAATATATGCTCTATAAAGTGATTTATAAACTATACATGAGTAATGAGTCGATTACCGTGTTGTTTGCATTTTGAGTAAATTTTACTAGTGAGCTTTAATGCGCAACGCAAGTTTTAACAGCTATTTTACGAGTATGCATAATTAATAGCTAAAATTCATACGTTATGTAACGATATAATGTATTGTGGTATAAAATACTCTCTCTTTCTCCCTCTCCCTCTTTCTCTCTCTCTCTCTCTTTCTCTCTTTCTCTCTCTCTCTCTCTCTCTCTCTCTCTCCCAACGAAACGAAGCTAATACTAAAATAATATTGTTTGAAGTAAAAGAAATTCAAGTGCATTTGTTTTCAATCATTTTTTATTATTTTTTTTTACGAGGAGCAGTGTAAAACTATTTACAAAAACACAAAATAAATTAAATCACTTAATAGTGATGGAGACCAGAGTAGGCCAATGGGGCGGCATGGGCGTAACCGGCAGAGTAGGCGGAGATTGGTGCGTGGTGGGCGTAGCCAGAGTAGGCAAGAGGAGCGGCATGGGCGTAACCGGCAGAGTAGGCAGCGACTGGGGCAGCGTGGGCATAACCGGCAGAGTAGGCAACTGGGGCAGCATAGGCGGCCTTAGCGACAACTGGGGCGGCGGCGTAGGCGGCAACTGGGTGGGCCACAGACTTGGTCACAGTCGAGTAGGAGGAGACGGCTGGGGCGAGGGTCTTGGCAACAACTGGGGCAGCGGCGTAAGCAGCGACTGGAGCAGCATGGGCAATTGGGGCGGAGTAAGCGGCGACTGGGGCGTGGATGCCAGCAGAATAGGCCAATGGAGCAGCATGGGCGTAACCAGCACCATAGGTGGCGCCATAAGTCAATGGGGAGGCATGAATGCCAGCAGAATAAGCCAATGGGGCGGCGATACCAGCAGAGTAGCCAAGTGGAGCAATACCACCAGCGTTGACGGCTGCTAAAGCGGCGAAGAAGACAACAAACTAAAACAATAAATAATGAAACATCTTCTTAAACTAAACTTGAATTTTAACAAACCTTAGCGGCCATTTTAGTGGTTGGTTGTTTGCGTTCTGTGGTATTCGACAGAATGTACTTTTTCAAGAGTGCTCAGCGTTATTTATACAACTTCTAGAAGGTCTCACAAATAGTAGAGTAGCCTCCTACTTTTTAAAACTTTTTTTTTCATACACGAACTCAAGAATCACTGATTCGACACTCTTACTCTTAATCCTATATGAGTAAATACCTCCACAAACCATAATCAACAATCAAGTTTACTACTATTAATGAACGAGATATGCAACAATGACTTAACATTTAAACAAAACAACTACTCACGAATATATGTTACACATAACAGGTTAGCCAAAGTCATAAAGAAAGATATATGGCATCCTTTAGCATGACATTTGGAATAAATTCAAAGCCAACGCCTCATAATTTATCTTCGGGGCTATATCACATCCGTTTATTAAAAAATCTAAATAATATTATCCAAATATAATAGTATTACCTACTTTTTAACACATAAAAACCAATTCATTAATTAAAACTTAATCTATCTAGTATATCTAAACATATTTAAACATCTCCCAAATATTAAATTTGGCATTTTCTGTAAATGTGAAACTGATTTAATATTTCCCAAACTATGATTCGTCAAATAAAGTAATTGTAAATTCGCGTAAGCGGCTTGTCTTAAAATTATTACTTCGAGATTTGTAAGGTCGCGAAAAACTGGGTTCGAGACACGTCAACAGGAGAGGTTAAACGTACGTACTCGGTGCAATGCTGGATAAAAACAAACTTTATTTTCAAAGGTTCGGCACTAAAAGTGCCAATATGACAGATAGGGTAGGGGTTGCTGCGCATGTGCGACTTAAGTGTGCGTCGGCACTACCAATCCCAATATCACTTCGTACCAAAACCCCTAAAAGCTCTAAAAGCCGGTGGCGCGAATATATAATATTGCCGCATTGTTGATTTAAACGTCCCTAGAAATAACTGAGTATGTTATTGACTTTTGTAGGACACGTATATTAAATTTCTATAGGCATAGATAAAGTTTGTTGGGAAACCTAGAAAATATTGTATACTTCCAACGTATTTTTTCCTATCACTGGATAAATGTATTTCCGATACAAAACTTTCATTTAGCGCCTGTTTTGCACGTGCCTGATAGGCGGAAAACTGAAAAACTTTTAGTTACAGAATGTTGGATATGAATTTTTAGTGGAACACACAAAAAAAATGTTTATTGAATTAACTCTAAGAAGGCATGTAGTTTAACAAGATTGGGAAAAAATGTGAAACAAAATAAAAACTTTGAGGATACTTTTGTTTATATTTGCAAGTTATTAAATATTTTATAATAATAATTTTCACGATTCACAGAAAACCTACAACTACAGTTGGTATTATACCTTTCGATTCCTTTCACCGCCTTTGAAATAAATTATCATCTCTTAACTCTCTCGTACATAGACTTATAGCCATTCCTCTATCACTGTATATCTGTTAGATTTACTTATCAACACCCCTCTAACGCGAACTTTGATACCTGCGTCTGTATAAATACCACTTTGAAACTTTTTAACATTCAATACTTGATGATGCCGTATAGGCGAAATACGTATTGTACGAAATTTAAATAAACAAGTAAAACATCTAAAGTATAAAGTAATTTAACGTTTCCAACTATTATAAACATGTTTGATGAAAAAATCGCGGTACAAAAAAATTTATATTCCGTGTAGGTTGTGAACGGAAAAGGGGGGTGCGAACCAAAAAACTCAGCCCTGCAAGGTACCACTGTCAAAGTGTGATTCCTTGGCTCGTCCCAAAAGAATTCAAAAAAGTTCGGACCCACACCTACCCAGTGCTTTCGCGGTCGAAAAAGGAGAGCATGTTCATACGCTGAATGTTGAATGTGATTTTATTTTTAAAAGATTCTTACAACTAGTTACAGGACACACCCCCATCCTCCTCCCTCACACCATCTGGAGACGCTTCCCGCTCTCTCTCTCACACACACACAAACACACACACACCGGATGCCGTCGCCACAACCGTTATCTTTAGTACGCAACGGCTGAGGGTTTACAAAAAAAGGCAGACTAAACATACTTAAGTTGAAATAAACTAATCTTAGCACAAAATTACTAGATTATAGGGCATCGGTTCACGACAGGGGGTTGAACGAAAAAGTTTGAATAGGCTCACAATCAGTGAGAACTAGTTGCTCGAAAGCTACTACAAATTTGTGCGCATCCCCCACTCAAAAAGACAAACATGCGCACAAAATCGCGTCCAGCGGGAACTAATCGTAACATATACTTTTATAAATAGTCTATTCTATTTTAAATAGAAATGAATTTCATATAAAATATGTTTAGAGACTATAGGACTTAAGAAGAACGATAAAGAAATCTATTCAGAATGACCCTTACTTTTTATTTCATTCCCAGGTTGGTATCTACAACGAGGGTTTATAAATTAGAAACGACAACTTTATTATATAAACATCAAAAGCAGTCAGGAATATAGATAGAAATAGAAATTGAGTCGGAGTTAAGAGTCGAAATGGAGAGCGATCTATATTTTGGGTTCCACGTTAATTCCGGATTTAATTTATTCTGAAGGTAAAGCTAACATTTAGGATTACAAATGGACATTGCCCCAAATATATTTTGGTCTCAGCATCTTCCTATCTTTAGTTCCGCTGTCCTGGTTTAATTTTCAAGAGTGGTTTAGGTCAAAACTCGTATAATCAGTAAAATTATGGCTTTAAATTATTACTTCTCGCGGTATAAAGCATTAAATGTATTAAAATAAACATAAAATAATAATAAGATTTTTTTTAATATAATTTTTATTGCATTTTTTTGAGGTATAAAACAGTAAAATATATACAACGCACAAAATAAATTAAATCACTTAATAGTGGTGAAGGCCAGAGTAGGCCAATGGGGCGGCATGGGCGTAACCGGCAGAGTAGGCGGAGATTGGTGCTTGATGGGCGTAGCCGGAATAGGCAAGAGGAGCGGCATGGGCGTAACCGGCAGAGTAGGCAGCGACTGGGGCAGCGTGGGCATAACCGGCAGAGTA
>JAODAC010025427.1:0-16886 GCA_027575185.1 Mimaenictus wilsoni
TGCCATCTCATTAAATTGTCTTCATTGTTATTTACTTTATACGCAGAATCTCGTACGATATTCACTGTGTATAAATCTTGTTCTTTATACGCAATTAATAATATTTTACCATCATTGCGACGTACTATCGCTTTATTTTTATCAAACATTACTTTATGTCCATGACGCGTGATTTCTGGCACAGATATTAAATAACTTTTTAAATTCGGAACATACAAGGTATTTATCAACGTAATATTATTAGTTAAAGTTTTATTAATTTTAACTGTTAACTTTACTTTTCCCAATCCACGTGATTTTATAATTTTATCAGATGCGGTCACGATATCGTTGCATACGTTCTCGTTCAGCGAAGTAAACAAATTTTTATCATTTATCATGTGTTTTGTTGCCGCACTATCCAAATACCATTTGTCCGTTTTGACCTCTTTCACATTACACGCACTTATCATTGCGTCCTTGAAATTTGCACGTTCGTTTCTTTTTCTCGAAAAACAATCTGCACTGCGAGGACCATTTTTCCCACATTGAAAACATTTTCCATCAAATGCACGGTTATTCTGATATGTCTTACGATGTGATTGGTAATTATTTCTTCTCGATGATGCTGGCATGTCTTTCATTTTAGGTTTTGTAAATAATACTTCATTATTAGACTGATTATTACCGTCGCGATCTTTATATCTGGCTTCTTCTTCAAGTAATTTCGTTTTGAGAATATTCAGACTCGGTATAACATCTCTCGATTCAATAGCAACTGTGAAATTTTCAAATTCTTCCGGTAATGAATTAAGGAGCATTATGGATAGCAGATCCTCAGGAATTGCGATTCCTGTTTCACGTAATTGATCTACTTTCGCAGAAAATTCATTTAAATAATTCGGCATTGTCACGTGTGATTCTTTCTTTAACCTATACAATTATTTGTACAACGTGGCTTTCCGAACGGGTCCTTTTGATTCGAATATATTTTCTAACGTCAGCCATGCTTCACCGGACGTTTTCGCGTATTTTACGTTATTTAATTGCGCATTGCTTACGTTTAACAATATTAACGCCAATGCTTTCTGATCCTTTGCATTCCAGTCTTTTTCGTTAGTTTCCTTTTTAATTATTTTTACTTGCGTATATTCAAACAAATTATAACATATTAAAATGCTGTGCATTTGTACCTTCCACGTATGGTAGTTATCGTATATATATTATATATATATATATTATTATATATATATATTATGTTTCTGGGAGAAAATTCCTGGGTCTGCTGGACTCTGGCGCTTCTCGTACTGTGTTAGGAGCTCCTGAGTGGGAATTATTGAAATCTCTGGTATTTACTTTCAAGAAAGGACCCTCTCATTGTTCGGTAGCTAACAAAAATACGTGTGCTGTAATTGGGACCGTAACCTTGCCGGTACAGTTGAAACATAAAATCAAGTTCCTCGACGTGTTAATCGTACCGGAAATACCACACGCGCTTATTTTGGGCATAGATTTCTGGATGTAAATGGATATTTACCCCATCTTCGGGAAGATGTTTGGTATTTTTCCAGTTCGAATGTCGATTCTTCCATAAACATCGTTTCCGCTGATTCCGTTTTGACTTCAAATCAGTAGTCTCAAATTGATCAACTAGTAGATTTTCATAGCGCTGCTCGGAAAACAGAAGTCGGCCGAACGGCCCTGGTAGAACATATTATTGAGGTAGACCCGTATCAGCGTCCGATTAAACAACGTCATTATGCTGTGTCACCTCCCAAGCAGAAATTATCTGAGAAGTTGAAGAATGGAATAATTGAGCGCAGCAACAGTCCTTGGTCATCACCGGTCTGCCTCGTACCGAAACACGACTGTTCCTATCGATTATGTGTCGATTACCGAAAATTGAATGCCGTGATACGTAAGGATGCATATCCTCTGACTTTGATTGCGAGTATAAGTTACGGGATGCGAAATTTATTAGTTCTTTGGATATTAAAAGTGCGTACTGGCACGTACCTATTGCTGAAAATACTAGGGACTACAAAACGTTTTGTGTTTCTAATAGACTATATCGATTTCGTGCCCTTTGGTTTGACTAACGCACCTGCAACTTATCAGCGTATTATGGATCGTGTCTTGGGGGAGGATTTGGAACCGTTTGTTTTTTCTTATATAGATGACATAATTATCATGACACCGGATTTCCAAAAACACCTCGAAATACTGAACGACGTGTTTAATCGTTTAAATACAGCAGGTTTAACAGTTAATTTGGATAAGTCCAAGTTTTGTCGTTCACAAGTTATATACTTGGGCTACGTCGTTGATTCCAATGGACTTCATCCTAATCCCGAGAAAGTACAGGCTATTGTTGATATACCTGTTGGTATTAGAGACTGCTTCTTGGTATCGAAGTTTTGTGGCGGTGGCACGGTATCCCCTTTGACCGCATTATCGAAGAAGAACATGAAATGGGATTGGGATGATAAATGTAAATCATCGTTTCGTAAAATTAAGGAATGTCTGATTAATGCACCGGTAATGCATTGTCCTGATTTACGCGCACCTTTCAATTACAAACTGATGGTCTAGGAGCTGTGTTAACTCAGATGTTCGAAGATGGTGAACACGTCATCCGCTATTTATCTCGTTCGTTAACTGCATCTAAACGAAAGTATTCAACCACGGAACGCGAGTGTTTGGCTGTTATCTGGGCCGTAGAGAAACTGCGCCAATATTTGGAAGGTTATCATTTCAAAGTTGTAACTGATCATCATTACTTATTATGGCTGAATCAATTGAAGGATCCTCAAGGTCGATTAACACGTTGGTCGTTACGTTTGCAACCCTCTGATTTCGAAATCATTCATCGAAAGGGGAAGGAACATGTAGTTCCCGATTGTCTATCGCGTTCGGTACCTGTGCTAGACTCGATCGAATAGAAAATTATTGATCCTTGGTATCTACGGATGATAGAACGGGTTGAAAACTCTCCAAAAAGATACCCTTCTTGGAGAGTCGAAAATGGGCCAACCTTGTTGAAATTGGTAAAATCTCGCGACACCCCCTTAACCAGTGATTCGCGTATAAATAATTCGACAATGCCATGAAGATCCAACCTGAGGTCATGGAGGAATTACGAAAACGTCAGCTAGAGTTTTTAATGATTATTATTGGCCACGTTTGAAGTCTGATGTAGCGCGGTATATACGACAGTGTTGTGTATGTTTGAAAATTAAGCCGGATCAAAAGAAGCCAGTTGGACGCTGTCTAAGACACCATGTGTCTCGAGACCATGGCAACTCCTATCCATTGACTTGATGGGTCCACTTCCTCGTACTACAAAGGGATATAGTTATATCTTAGTAATTTCTGATTGCTTTAGTAAGTTCGTGTTAACATACCCCCTTCGCAATGCTACAGCTGGAAGTATAGTGCGGATTTTAGAGGAAGAGGTAATCCTGATTTTTGGTGCGCCAGAGGTGAACACGGTTGAAAACGGAGTTCAGTTTCGAAGTAAGGCTTTTCGAGAGAAAATGGATCCATACCATGTTCGACTTTCGTTCACTGCGAACTATCACGCTCAAGCTAATCCGGTCGAACGTGTGAACCGTGTGATTAAAAGACAGAAGGTTTAGAAACGAAACTACGTTCTTTCCAGTGCTGCGGATAATTTCAATGCCAAATTGGCTCATAAGTTTGTTGGTCCCTTCACCATAGTGAAGGTTGTATTTCCTTGGACCTATAGTCTGGCCAATGATCAAAGAAAGGATTGTGGGGTTTGACACGCCAAGGATTTGAAAGCACGTCCACCAGATACTGACCACCCACAATCGGACTGATTTTCTTGTTTGACTTACGGCTGTTTACTGGCATTGAGTTTCTTAAATTTTCAAGGTTTCACCGAGTTCGATAGACCTAATGCCGAATACAATTTCGGGTTTGATTTATTTTACACGTTTTTTTTTCTCTGATCTCGTTAGCTGAAAGTTTTTCTCGGGAAGTGAAAGGGGGGTTGTTAGGGTCCGTTTCTGCAAGGCTTATTTAGTGCGCATGTGTGACTTCTGGGTGGGAAACGCGTAACTCAACTGATAAAGTACGCGAGCCTTCTTCCTTCCCGATCAACAGAAAATAGTCGAGTTCGGCCCGGTTTACCAGAACATTGGCACCCCACCTCGTGTTTTCGCGGATTTGTTTCATTTAGTGATTGTGCCGCCATTTTTGGCAACGTGGGCCCACGACGACAAAATTTAGGTCGAATCATTCCTTTCTATTTTTAGTTTCTCTTTTTCTTTGCTTATGTTAATATTGTTTTCTTGGTTTGGCAATGATGATTAACTAACACTTTCGAGCTACTAGTTTTCACTGACAATGAGCCCATTCAAACTTCTTCGTTGAACCCCTTTTCCGTTAAAAACCTACGCGAATTATAAATTTATTTGTATCGCGGTTACCACGTGCGTTACAATTTATACAAAAACAAATAAGAGACTATACAAATTATAAATATAAAATATTCACACTATTGATGGCCATGCGGGCAAGATGTTGGATGATATTCATCATAAAACATTTAAAAACAATATAAATATGAGAATTGTATTTTATAACAAGCCAGATTCGGAAGATCCCTTACGAAATGCGCATCATACGCAACTAAATAAATTATGCAAAACTGTGATTTAAATATTGTTTCTTTTCTGTGCTAAATATTCAACATGATTTTTCAACAACCGCCAGTCAACTGCGTCGATTACCGATACGAACACTTAAACTATGACATGGACTAAAATATACTTAAACGTTATCTAAATAATTTTATCATTTTTATCATACAATGTAATCTACAAAGAATCACTAATTCCGTATGAAATTTCTAACCATCCTACAATCCTAAACTCATTACACGAAATTAGCAAACCGAGAATATATCTACAAACTTTAGAAATGATGACTTCAATTTCCATGCAAGCCATCCTTTCACCAATACAACTCCTCGGTTCAAAACCAAACGGATGAGTAACAAAGGTATTCATAGTATCCGTTTTTACACCTTTAAGCCATCGCTCAGGAATACATTCTTGTGCTTTATTATAATATTTATCCATTGCTGTAGATAAATACAGGAATGGCATACACATAATAGTGCTTTTTGGGATCTGATTACCAGCGATAACAAGGTCCTTTGTCATTATTCGCATATTGCCGAATGCAAGTGGTACAAGCCTTACAGATTTTTTGATACAAACCCGAAGATATTTGGCTTCATCTAGAATATCTTTGGTTATGGGTATGTCATTTCTGGGAAGAAGTCGTTTCAATTCTTCTCGCAGCTTGATTTGTAGTTGGACATTTTTAGAGAAAAAGTATAAAGTTGATCCTGCTACTTTGGCAGTCTAGAAAACATAAATTTAAGAACATTAAAGAAAACTATTTTCTTTAATTAGGATTAGGAAAGTAGTTGCTATAATTCGACAATCAGTGTAAAACTTTATTACATAGTAACACCTTACCATGAAATTGGTGACCTCGTCAACGTTTTTTTTTTTCATTTTATAAGAATTCCCTTAAATCTATCAATTCATATAGGATTGAAAGCATTCATCTCGTGATTTTCTCTTCAATTGACATATATTAGCGAAGCACCTAACATATCTAATGTCCTTAACAAAGCAACAGAGCCAAATTATACCTCGTACTGACACACCTGGGCATAACTGGTAAGGCATATTATTAGTTATTCAAGGATAACTGTCAAGACGTTTTACATGTGGACAAGGGGTAAAGGAAGATGACGGGCTGGCACTAGTACTCTTCAACTTTACCATTGAGCATGTAATAAGGAAGACAGGAGAGAAAACTTAGAGATAAACAAGTTTCTGCAACTCACAGCATAATCAGATGATATTAATAGAATGAGGAGGAAGGAAGAAACTACGCAGAAAGCATCATATGCTGCATTAAAATAGGACTCCAAATTAACATTGACAAACCTAAGACGTTAGTACAAATCAGAAGGGGAACCTAAAATATCTGGACACAAATATTAATAATCAATGCCTGGAGGATTCCTAAATGAAAGCCAGAGTAATAATGGCGAATAAAGCGTATTTCTCGCTATCGAACATTTTAAATTCTAATAAAGTACACAGAGACACACTAATTAAAGTGGACAAGCTAATCATCCAATCAATACATATAGCAGCGAAGTACGGACCTTGACGGTAACGAGGCAAAAAAGGATGCGTTCGAAATAAAAATACTGTGTAGGATTCTAGCTTCCACGAGATATACAAAAGATGGCACAGCAAGTTGGTCCCTCAGAGTGACCAACCAGCCTCAGTCTACAGTAAACTGCCTTCGGTGGTCTGGTCTCGTCATTCTTTATTATTATTAATCCTGGACGACATTAGCATCGCGAATATTTTTGAGGACTATTATCATGGATTCTAGGGGTCAATAACGGAGATTATCTTAGAAAGGGTTAGAGTCACTTTGACCTACTTCTCCTTGAATTCAGCGAGACCTAGCTTCTCGCTGCTCGCTGACAAGGAAGATCTTACAGGTGCTAGAGAACCACAAAAGCAGAGTATGTTCCCGGTCGTCTCTATCTTATATTTACATAATCTTCACTTTGTTAGGTCGCTTTTGCCGCCAGTATTAGCTAAATGGTACAGGACGTCGTCATGACCTGTCAGTAGCCTAACAAGTAGCCTTATATCTCTTTTTCAGCTTTATAATTTCTTGGGCTCTGAGGATTGAGACGTCGAGAAATCTCTTGGCCTGCCTAGGATCCTCTACAGCTCTCCAGGCAGTCTCATGTTTAACACGATACTATTACTTGATCCATTCCTTCACTGTGAGGCAACACGCAAAATAATCATGAACAGTCAACTGGTAGGGAAAACCCCGATTGGAAGATTAAGGAAGAAATGGGAGGATCAGGTAAAATAACACAGTAGAGATCTTCAAACTAGGAAGATGAAAGGAAATGGCACAGGCCAGGGAAGGCGGAGGAAGAAGATATATAACACCAACGCTCAAGTTGTTATGTATCGCCAAGTGTGTATGTGTTCGTGAGAGAGAGAGAAAGAGAGTTATTAGCAAAAATAAAATCTGTTCAGTATACTTACATTATCGACGCCAGCACCTAACATATCCCAAGTCATTATCAAAGCAAACTTCTTATCTATTGCCACCAATTTCTCAAAAACAGACTTATCGTGTTCGTGGATCATTCTTGATTCTTTTACTTGCGTCCTCGATCAAATCTAACGTCATACTAAAATGACACAATTATGTTCTAAAATACATTTTAAAGAAATTAAGTTTCTCACTATGTAAAATAATCTATAGAAGCAATATATTTCTTCCACCACGGTGTATTAAATTTAATATGATACACTCCCATTGGTATTATGTCCACAAGAAAAAAGAAATGGAAAATGTGTATTATTGATTCTACCGCTTTCATTGCACTTTCACTGGGATGTTTAGCAAGTACTCCCAATCTTGTATCCATCACAATGACTGCAATCGGCTCAAACACCCATTTATTTAATTCATTCGTAAAATCAGCTGGGGTTTCATTAACAGGCCTTTGATTCTTTAAAATTTTAACGCAATCAATGAACTCATCTGCGATTCCATTTATTTGGGGGATATACTGATGAGTTACCTCAGGTTGCATCATAATTGGAGTATCAACCGTTCGGAATGTTCCCCAACTTTCATTTTGACTAATATTCGACATAAAAATGTTGATTAATCTTATGTGTTTATCATAGACATCTTCAAATATATTTTTTCGTAAAGCATGTCGGTAATATTTAAATGATGTCAAAAATTCGCGATCAGGCCATTGTCCTTCATTACGCATCACCGTCTCTATACCTCGAGGAGAAATTTTCGCATTTCTACAATATCACCATATTCCTTCTGCATCCTAAAGTATCATAAACAAGAAGAATTAACCTTTCATTCTTCTAACAAAATCAAAACCTATAAATGAACAACTAAGCATTACAAACAATTGGCCATGGCGTTGGATCTGAAATCGACGAAAACGGTTTAGCATTATGATAGGCAACACTTTGATAATTTGTAACCGGTGCATTTAGTGTTGCTGCGTGAAGACTTGTTGTTTATTTCTGAACAGCTTCGAAAGTTTTTTAGGATGGGACGTCCAAGGATGACTTAAAACTTACTCAAGCTCAACATGATCGCGACTAAAATAAAATTCAAACGTCTTCACAAACAGATTACCCTAATATGTGATGCGATATTTTGATGGAGATAAAAATGAGACGTGGGCTCAATGAAATCAAAAACAACTTTTAAATTACGTTTTATTTATTTATCAATAGCTAATATTTGAACAATTATTACAATATAAAGTAATTATGTTGATAGAATGTTGATAAAATTTATCTCGATACAGTTCTGATAAAAAAACATAGGTTTATCTTTCGACTTCAGTCCCCTTTATTTTTAAGGAATAAGCAATTCCATAAAATAGCCTTTGTCTCTATTTCATATCCGGGTAATTCCATTCAAAAATAAAATTTCGAATCATCTGAAATATATGTAAACAAATTAGTGAATGTCATTGCGGTTCATGTCATGCGACAAATAGTGAAAAGCATGTGCAAAATAGTGAAACCTATAATGGAACCTGCAGTCAGCAGAATTTTGGCTTCAACGGAAAATGTTCAGGTCTTTTGGTTTAACTATGTAATGTAAATTTACCTATATTAACTTGCCGTCGCGGAAAAGTAATGAAATATTTGTTTGTTTTTGTTTATTTGAGGTGAAATTGTTACAATTTTATAAATTTTGTCGACCGATTTCACCGCTTGGCACCTCAGGGGACTGGATATTGTCTTTTTTGTTGCTCTCCTGGTCAATTCGTGTTTGTGGAGGGATTTTTAGTTTTTTTTGTGGTAGAGTTTCGAAATATTCCGCCGCTTCATGATGTAATTGCCACAAACATATTTCAAATTTCAACGTTATCACCGTATATATACGATAATAAATCGATTTTAATCAACCAATTATTTAATTATTGCTACAAGATGTAATTGCAGAGCATTAGAGCCCAGTTGGTGGGATCACTGTATACCACGCAGGGATTCCTGGTTCAAATACTGCTTGTGATTATTTCTACTCACTCCGGCAACTACTCTCACATCTGTAGTTGCCGTTATAGAAGTCTTCTTCATCTTAGGCTAGGCTAGCAACCTACCCAATGCTCTAAGTACACAGAAATATTCCGGAAAAAACGCAGGCCAATGCCAAATCTCCGTACAACAGCTTGGCGGGTAAAAGAAGAAGAAGGAGATGTATTTGCCATAGATATATTTCAAATTTCAAACTATTCTCATGTTAAAATGGTGAGGGATACTATATCAGCGAGTAAATTCAATAATTAATCGATTTTAAACTAGTAGTTATTTAATAATTGTCACAACATTATTTGAAATATATCCGAAATAATACATTTCTACTACTTCGGTGTAAATACGGACACTTATTGCTTGTTGCGTATAGCAACATCAACCCACGATTTAACGCCGGTCTCTTATTTTACACAGGATTCGTGGACTACCCCTCCGCTGATATTGTCGAAGATAAAGAAAACACATACTGTTTTGGGAGCGCAAAATGTGACTAAATATAATTTTACAAAATTCTTAAAACCTAAGGGTGAAGGCTACACTATCCTCTCTGCGCTTATACCAGTCACAGCATGCCGCCCTCTTCCTACCAACAGCGCATTACACATAAGGTCTCTCAGAACATCTGCCCGATTTAGCGTACTTATGCAGACTGGAACGCTGAACAGCGTATCGCTGAAGCCTAATAATACATGTTTTTTAATGAACAACCCTTTGGCTAGTAAACCTCACTCATCGACTATGCTAATTGAAATGTTTTGGAAAAACTCCAAACTAGAAAAATCTCCAGGCATATAATTGTTTAAAAATATACTCCTATGGAGCAAGTGAGGCACGTACAAATATGTAATGTTAATATGAATTATTACTAAAATTATGGACAAACTCAATGAAAGGCAAAAAATACTATTCGAAATACGTGCCAAAAACCAAATAACCAATGGACCCAACGGAATTTTTCCGCTAATGGCAAGTTTCAAGAATATCTCAACTAATATTGGATTGGATGAAAGAGTTACCTTAGCAATAACGATCTCAATTTCCATATTTGCGATTCGCTTCCCAAGGCAATTCTGTGCTACAAACCCGAATGGTTACGTAACGAATGACATTATCATAGTGTTGATCAGTTACTTTGCTAAGAATTAAATGGGGTAGGTATATAATGGTTCCGACAGAAACTTGATAACCTCCCAATAAGATCGGTTCAGTGATTACACGAATATTATCGGGTGCAATCGGAACCAATCGCAGGGATTCCTTAATGACAGCTCGTAAAATTATTGCTTCCTCCAGCTTATCATTCGTAATCGGAGTATCTTTATTCGGCAAAAGACGTATCAATTCTTCCCGCAGAATTTATTGATGCTTCGTATATTTTGCTATATGGTAAAATATCAGAGATGATTTTGTATGACTAAAAATTTTAGGTATTGTGATGACAACGAAAAAAAAACGTGAACGTGAACGTATTTTTCGAAATGGTTATGAAGTTCCGACCTTCTTACGATATCTACACCTGGCCCAAACATATCCAAAGTCATAACTAAAGCAACATGTTCATCTTTCGCAACTATTTTCTCAAACACACTTTTATGTATAATTTGGATCGTTCCTAATCTTATCTTTCGCTTTTTAATCAATTTTAAAACCATGCTAAAATATAATTATAAATATTAATATAACAACTGGTTACAAGAGATTGTTAATACTCAGGGAAATAATCTTCGTATTCAACAACCTTCGTAAACGTAGGCGTTTTGTACTTGATATGGAATTTAAAATATTCTTCATGGCCTTTTCAGCTTCCGGACTGGGACAATGGGACGAACTTTAAGGGGGTCGCAAACGCGTTTGCTAAACTAAAGTGGGAAGATGTTCTCGAATTCGCGGTTGCAGAGCGCATCGAGTGGCGTTTCAATCCGCCTACCGCGTCTTGTTGGGGTGGATTTTGGGAAAGGTTGATTGGACTGATGAAAACATTGTTACGAAAGACTCTCGCGAAAGCGTCTCTTAAATTCGAACTCGCGACGGTGGTGTGCGATTGCGAGGCAATTATGAACAATCGACCGCTTACATACGTTTCGGAGGATCCGCGTGATATGGTGGCTTTGCCGCCGAATATGTTTTTGTTTGAGTCCGGTGCCAGATTGCGATCTTGCAAGTTCATGGGACGGTGTGCCAGGTACCAGCAAACTGTAAGAGTTTCTCTCAGGCAGCGTTTCCGGCGAGAGTATTTGGGTCAGCTGCGGCGACGACAACCAGCCAAGGTGAGTCGGCCTCTATGCTCCGAAGAACTGGTGCTCCTTGCCGATGATCGTCCCCGTGTCGGTTGGCAGCTAGGACGAGTCAGGGAGCTCACCTACAGCTCAGATGGCATCGTTCGAGTAGCCCGTATCATCACCAGCCGAGGCGTACTTATGAGACCAGTGCAAAAACTTTACCCACTGGTGTGTGATGATGACAGTGATAAAGACACGATTGAAGTAGTGGGTGTGCAAGTGAAGGCGCCGGGGTGGAGGCACTAGTGAATCTAAGGATACGTTACAGCCGAGTTATCAGGAGGCCGTCACATTTTGAGAATTGTTAGTGATTTTTTCCTTTAATGTTTGTATTTCAATGTTTTTTATTGAGCATGTCGTTGCATTATTGTTTATTACACTTTTGTGCTTTGTTCTGCGCCACCGTTCCACATGAGTAAGACGCGTAACATAAAACTTAGATGCGCCTTAGGTGGGAGTGTTGCCAACGGTGACAAGGGTTTTTTTGTATTCTTTTTGAGTTATTTTTTGTAATCATTCTTAGTTTATGTGTACGGTTTATGTTATAGATTTTATAAGTAATGTGGCTGCACTATGCAAGGCGCCACGTTTTTTTTTAAGTAAACACTTATGCGGCTGGAGATTGTCCAGGTTTGGGATTTTTCCAAAGTGTCCATTTACGCGATCGACGAGTGACAATTACCAGCCCGAGGACAGATGTAGTATTAGACGTTGCAGTGATAAGCTGTTTAGACGTCTGCCTGGCGCCAGTGATATGCGCTCCAGTGACACGATGTTCGTCGCTGCGTGGGTGGGCAAAATTGGGAGATTTCTGTGCGTCCCTGTGAAAAGGATGCTGGAGGTAGGACGAGGGCGTGCCACTATTTGTTGGTAGGCGCCCGATGGATTGTGATGGATTGTGTTCTCCCGCTCAAGGTCGTGGGCGGAGGCAAGATCAAGATAAACTTTCGAGTTAAGAATTCTGTTTAATAAAGTTAGTCACATTTGTACTGCCAAACAAACTGGTATTTTCTTCACCATCTTTCTACGTTTGCAGCGGACGGGTAACCCACGGATCCTGACTAAAAATAAAAGTTTCGCGTTAATTCGCGGGTTGATGTTGTTGTTCACAACAACGGCAATTGCTTCAAATGTCAATTTGCAAAGCTCATTTACGAAATCCTCAGGCATTTCACTAATTGGACTCTGAGCTCTAAATCTTTTCACGTGTTCTATAAATTCATTAGCAATTGTATTTATTTGAGGTATATATTGATTGGCAACACGGGGTTGCATTAAAATTGGATTTACAATGGACCTGAATGAGCCTCAATCTGCGTTGTTTCTAAAAAATATATAAGAAAGGAGTAATACACCAAATATGCTCTTTAAGTTGATACCATACACTTCATTATTTGTTGGGGGGGGGGGATTATAAGCTGTTACATTTACTTTATCTGTCCTGAAAGCGGAAGGCAGACGGAGATATGTACATCTGCATATCGCATATCGGCAACAATCCTGCGTGCAATATAGTTGCGACGCGGACGGAAAAGGTGTCTGAAAACCGACATGATTTTACAGGCAGCCAACCGGTTTGGGAAAAATGTCGCTGTTATTGCGACCCAAAGCATTGGTCGCAATAACAGCGACATACTATACATCACATATTCTTGTATTTATTCTTTTTTGGAATTTTCAATGGTGGAAAAATGTTCTAAACCTAAAACAAGAAATAAGCACCAGTGACGCTTATCAATTTCTATATGAAAAAGTATAGGAAGTATTTTTCGATATTTTCTTATTGCATTTTTTCGCACATTCGCTACTTATTAGTTATGTTTCGATACTTTAAACACCGCAAATTGTCGGTACACCCGTTTTGGGACGAGTTTAAATAGAATTTAATATTATCTCATATGGAGTAGAAACGTTATCCTGGAAACTTCTGGTTAATTTATGAGGAATTTAAATTTGTAAGAGGTTAAATACAATTGTTGTAAAATTCGCGATCACCACCGGCGTGACCAACCTCAAACCACCTGATCAAATTTCCCCAAGCAACACGTTTCATGAAAGGCAGAAATTAGCCTCCGAGCTAAGCAAAAGGCAGGGGGTGTAGAGTAATGGTGAGAGGGAAGGCCTATGAGAGGAAGTGGCGGATGAGGCTCCTGACGACGATTGCGGCAGCACCGACGTTTACCGAAATCGCGAGCATGACCGAATCACACGAAAATGACCGATGGTCGTAAACTATGGATTCTAACCTCCTCATTTTATGTGGCGTTTATGATCATGCAATGTAATTTCTTTTTCTTTATGTAATGTAAAGTATTGTGGCGTGTGACTTTCTCCGACCGTATTATTCATGTTGCTAGTACAGTGCTATTGACTTGATATATTGGCATAAGTAGCAGTGAAATAAAACATTGAATAGCTCTAATAGTGTTATTAGGCAACGTAAAATTAGATTGACTAAATGCACTAATAATAACTCTACACATGTAATAATAAGTTCCGTTCTTTGTTTTGTTACAATTTTAATAGTATTTTTTTTGTGAGAATAAATGTCTCTAACAAATATGTTTAGCTTATTGAATTATTTTTAATTGCTATGATTGAATTTATTGGGATGCAGATATATCTTATGTGATAGTTGCATATCTTCGATTTTAATTCTTTCTGCTGTCATTTGGGATGCTGCTTAATCCAAACAAATCGGTCGGAGTGGAGCATCTCATATGATCTGTGGCAAAAGGACATCTACGTCGCAAAGAGGCTGAGTGCGCAATGCATGCGCAATGCCTTGCGCAGCGCACAGCGTCTTGGCAACGCGGATCGCGACGCTCTCGCCCATGGCGTAACATTTTCCCATTGGTAGATCGAGCAGGTGCAGTCATATTCAAACGTCGTACGGCCGTCGTCCCTGCACCTCGGAAATCATCTGAGAAGAATTTACAGCTCGATGAAATTCGTTGACCTAGCGTGTTTGAAGTTTGATATCCGCAAGCTGTCGTTGGCAGCTCGTGTACTTTGACATTTGGGTTGCCTATGGTAACTGACTTCAACACGGCCATACCTGACTTCCAGCATGTCCTCGCGCTGCACTGCAAGAAAAAATAAAATTCCGGCAGTACCAATGCAAACTAAATGTTTCAAAATACGCATTTCATGCAAATAAAATTGCAACCAAAGAATAATTGTCTCAGACTTTGTGCACTTCTTGTGCACCAGCCACAAGTGAAAACAAACAATAAAGTACCAGGTGGGATTTACAATATCAACCCATAAACAACATCAGGAAAAGAAAGAAAGAGAAAAAAAGGTTTTCCTTATTATTGGAATAACAAAACAGACAAACCAGAAAATATATTGCGCGACAGGTCACGCCACGCGAAGGTGTGGCAGGTGCCGCCGCCGGATTATGTTGCGTGAAGTGCTAGGAATTGCAGGTGCGATATGCAGCTTTAGTTTCGCGAAAGACAAGGTACCAATAATGCGCCGTGGCATCATCGCGTAGCCTGAATAAACATATGGTATTACAAAATAGCAGATGTACAGCATAATGCAACATTCATGACCGGTACCCAACACTTGGGATATCAATGCACCACCTGGGCACCAATAAGTGAAATTTCCAGCACCTCTTCATAAACAACACGAGGTAACACACAAGCGTATTCTCAAAATTTCAAGACTGGAAACACAAAGCATCCGGTGTTTATTGTTGAGAGTAGCAATCGTTTGTTGTTGACGTTGTGCTACCAATTTTTTTGCAGATGAAATGACCATGTCCAGATCCGGGTTAGCTCGTTCGATACCTTGTAGAATTAGTTCAGTTGAAGGTAAATTGGAGTTGAGATCAAATTGAAAGATGTTTAGAGTACATTTGATTGAAGAATACACTGTGTTATTCAGCGTCGCTTCTACATGTTGTAGAACTTAGGGCCATCTTGATTCCTGACGTGGTGTCAGTGTAGAGTGCATTAAGTTATTTCGGACGGTGTTAGTGTGGCATTTTTAATAGCTGTGCAGAAGTTACAAGCAGCCTGATATTCGTGAATCGGACGGGCAGGCTCATTTAATACATTTCTGGTAGTGATTTGCTGTACTATTGGATTTCGGCTTAAATAATCAACGAGAGCCATCTTTGATCCTGGTCTATATTCTATATTAAAATCGAATTCCTGCCATCGTATCCACCATCGCGCAACGTGTGGATGGAGTTCCTTTTTAAGCGCTGTGGCTCTTACGGCATTGCAATCCGTATAAATAGTGAAATGTGGACCATAGAGGTAGGCTGGGAAATAGATTACGACATCAGCAATAGGCAAAGTCTCCAAATCGAAGGAATGGTATATTTTTCGTAAACGTTGGTTTTACGACTGAAGTATGCAACAGGATGCATGTTGCCATCATATTTTTACCGATTCCTTGTGCACAAGCATCTGATGAAGCTCGACTTGAGCTTCAGGATTGTAAATTAAAAGAGTTGGATGACTCGTTAGAATGCGAATAATATCTTGCCGAATTTCTTCATGCTTCGTTGTCCATGTGATGTCGTTAGTTTTCGTTCTGAGAAGATCGGATAATGGAGAGGTTTTAACCGAATAGTCCTTAATAAACCTACGAAAATAGCCCGCGAGGCCCAGAAATTGACGCAGTGTATGTTTGTTGAAAGGTGCAACTGATTTCGCTAGAGCTTCTACCTTGTTGGTACTCGGTTTAACTTTACCACCACCAACGCGATGACCTAAGTAATCAATCTCCTTTTTCAGGAAATGACATTTTTCATAATTTAGTGAAAATCCTCCAAATTCGCAGGAGCGTCATGAATTGACTGAGCGGGGCACAGTACGTCATCCATATAAACGAAATCGATATCATCTTTTAATTTCCCTAATGCTTTATCAATTGCTCGCTGATAACATGAGGGTGAGTTAACAAATCCAAACGGCATTACGTTATATTCATAATGTCCGTCTGACGTGACAAAAGCGAAAAGATAAAATCCACTTTTCATATCAAGAACAGAGAAGTACCGATATTTACACAAGGCGTCGATCTGATCCTGTATTTTTGGCAAGGTGTAATGTTCCTTTGCCACGCGCTTATTGAGGTCTCGATAATCGATGCACAACCGTAAGTGTTTTCGCCACAAGAACAATTGGACTGGCGTATTCGGAATAACTTTCACGAATTGTCCCATCACGAATCGTTTCATCAATCAATGCTTTAACACGCACACGTTCAGCATAGGCAAGACGTCGAGGACGGACCCATTCCTCTTTAATCACCTTTTCTTTTCCCTCCAGGCTACTCTTGGACATGCCTAGCTCTTCCCTAAGTTCTGTTATTTCCTTCTCGCTCTTCCCCAAATCATTGCGCAGCTAGTCTACTTCTCGCCGCCATTCCTCATTTTCCTCATCCTTCCTATTAGCTTCTTCCTGCAGAGTCCGGACGGCCTCCC
>JAODAC010025449.1:0-67640 GCA_027575185.1 Mimaenictus wilsoni
GCACTTTTCGTATTGCAATTAGACTTTTGTAATACAAGTGTGGGCGGTTAGGGTGGGTTACAGGTTGTTGGCTACTCTCACAGTGATGACATTGAAACACAGATGGCACTCCTATTGACACACAAATCTGTTCTCACAAACTTATAATTATACATACCTTCACAAAACTGTTATTTGGCTAGTATCACAGTGATGACATTGTTGTTGGGTGATTTTCTTGAACTCGATTTACAATATTACAATGATTGATGAATATTATAATTAAACGTTCCAATTTAGTAAATATGATTTATTACAACTAAATCTCTACACATGATCATAAATTACAATTCAGGAGGCACATAACCCTCATCGATCTTCCTAGGCTTCTTCTTCTTTCCAAACCACCTCTTCGGATAGTAAACCTTCTTCTTCTCAATGTTAAGCTCAATCTGTTCTTCGTTCTCAAAGAACCACAGTTTCTCCTCCCTAGTCTTCAAGTCTTTCTGTGTTGTTTCAATATTTTCAATACGTCTTGCTGTCTCCAGGCGTTCACTTTGTCTATTCAAAGCAGCCTTGCGAACCTCTTCCCACTCTGCATAAACTTGGACCTGCTCTTTCATATCATCAGCAGCAATCTGTTTCTCAGCAGCAATAACGTTTTCCTCCAGAGTTTTTCCAACATCTCCACTTTGCTTGAAAACACTCTCGAGTTTCGTTCTTTTAGGATGTTCAGCTGGTAACAAATTGAATGCACTTTGGTATAAAACATCATTTAAAAGCTTTCCATCGATTTCTTTATCGAATAAGATACTTCCAACGACGTATAAAGATCGATCCAAAGTGTTATTGCCTTGTGAATCTTGTGTGAATGCCATTAAAGTCTTTCCAACAATTTTCAGATCATTTCTTAAATCGAAATGTTCATCATTAAATGAATTTCGGAGGAATTTCACTCGCACTTTAACTTCTTCCTCGGGTTCTTCAGGTTTAACCTCTTCAGGCCATCCATGGGGATCTGATAGATACTTGTAACAATGCAGTAAGGCATATGCTTTCGAAATAGGATGATTGCATTCTTCTTGTAGCATTAGTTGACTGGCTATTCTCGCACCAGAAACATAATCTTTCGCTTTGTAGAAACGATCCATTAACATATTGGCAGTATAATAATCCAAGAAAAGGCCATAGTTCAGCCGATCATCTAGTACATTAAGTAATTCTGTTGTTTTATTATGTATAAGCAAGTAACGAACAACAGCATGTGATGTTGAATCGAGTGTGTTGCTCGTTTCGGCACTAATTCGTAGTTTGTGAATCAAATCAAGCAGTTCTTCGACATGATGATCATCTTGTACCTTATTCGCGTAGATATCAACATCTACAGCACTGATTACACCGGTTTTCAGGTAACGTTGGTCTAGTTCATAGTACAGGTCGTCTAGGTTGACTTTGCTGAGGATTTGTGAGCCGGTGCGCTGATTCCATACATCGGAACAGTTGTAAGCCTGCGAGAGGAACGTTCTACGAGCGTGACTTGCATAGCCTTGTAGATGAGAGGGCTTGAGAGTTTGTAGAGCTTTTAAGAATTTATTCATTATATTTGTTGATTTATTTAGGGTTAACTGGTATAACCTGAAAAAAAAACAAACGAAGTAAAGCCAAAATGTAGTAAATACAGGAATTTATCAATTTTTAATATGTGTGGTGCCATCTATTGACTAATGTACAAGATGGCGCTGCAGGATTTTAAGTTCCGTAGCAAACTAAAAAAAGTTTAGAATTAGTATTCCCGAATTGTATGAAACTATTGGTACTCCCGTAAAATTTTCGGAAGGCGCAAAGAGGTAATGTTGAATTTGGTATTATGAACTGAATTCTCCTACGTAACAGATTCGTGATCCCCAAGGGGTCCGGATTTGTCCTCAGAGAAAAACAAAGAACATTTTCAAATTTAATGACTTTATTACATATCTGTGAACAACTTATAAAACATTATTCTTCAGCTATATTTTGTTTATCGATATCTACAGCCTGTTCATCCTCAGAAATACTGACATTTCTTCCATCCACTTCACCTTCTTTCATCTCTTTCTGCAGACTAATAGATTTCCCAGGCAACAAATCCACAATCTTAACAAAAATCACTTCTCGATTCAAATATCCAATCCCTCTATCCTGCAATTTCTGCACACTAATCCCAAGATGCTGAGCAACACAATTAGGTGGATAGATAATATGCAGAGCCTTTTGGACAAACGGTACTAAATCATCAGCAAAACACATACACAGTCGGGTAAATGAATCCTTCGAATTCATCGTAAATGCTTGATGTTCCTGTTCGTATAAAACAAACACTCCTGAAGCGACCGCAATCAACGATCGCTCCAACTGTCTCGTTACATTCTCTAAAATACTCAAAGCTGGACAAAGCCTGAGATTATTAAACGCCGTCAGCAACTTGTTCGTATAATCCGCTAACGGATAGAATTCCATCAAATTATCAGGTGGTTGTAGAGGATCCTGCGATTTCGTCTTCCACGACGACGGCAGCTTTGGATGGCTTTTGTTAATCAATGTAAATTTCTCTATATTGCTGTCAAAGGCCAATGTTGCAGCATGAAGTGCAGAGTTGAAGTTATTCTCGATGGTTTTAAGGAAGATTGGAGCAAGAAGTTGTCGGAAATCATAGCCAACTTTACTGAAAGACAGGCCAAAATACATACACTGACCGAGGATTGTATCTACCGAGGATACTTCTGGAAGATATGCTTCTAACGTTCGTAGAAATGTTGCGATCTTCATGCGGAGCCAGCCGAAAAATATGCAGTTTTGGTTGACAAGTTGATTGCGATTTGAAAGGGGCGAATGCTCGTCGTCGTTAAACACAGCACGATATTGTGTTATTATCGAGAATAAATTTACTCGAGTTATTTCTATGTTTTTGCTGAGGTATTGATTCGCTAAAAATTAAGAAAATGTTTTTATTACATTAAAATTACAAAGAAAACAATGCAATAAAATAACAAAACAGCTTCATTTTTTCATTTAATTTGCTTCAGAAACCTAACAAAACAGATCATTTTCTTTCATTACAAACTTGATTCATGTATCTCTTCAAGATGTCACCAAGTCTGCCTGTATCAAGATATAATAAACCGATATTTAAATTTAATCTTTGGCGAGACTTAATTGTACTCATCTAATTACTTAAATATGTTAAACTTACCATCTGTTTTCGGAATATCTTTCAAACTTTTCTCCAGCCATTTATTTCTAGCATGAAGAAACTTTAGTCGGAGTTCAGTTTCAGTGAAAATTGACATTTGTCGAAGGTGACCAATAACTTGAAGACATTTTGGTAGTTGAATATCAGAACTAAGTAGTGTTATTAACTGTCGTTGCATAACAAGCCATAATTTGTCCACTTCTTGAACTAAACTCTAAAAAAGAAATACAGTCTATTTCATGTTATGTAAAGTTTGCTGTCTAAATAGTTTGCCATTCTCTGATCTTATCCTTATGTTAGAATTAAAACAAATATCTTACATTCATTACGGCAATATCTTGATGTTTAGCCTGTAATCTATACACATAAGCAGCTAATTCCAAAGCTTCTTCATACAAATTATCCTTAACGAAACTATCCATCAGTTGGGGCAACTCAAGAATCTCCAATAATTGAGCATTCTTCACAATTGTAATCGTATTCAGCTTTCTCATCTGATTAATATCTTCACTAGACTCCACAAATTTAGTACATGTCTCTGCAAAGATTGGTATATGCTCCAATAATTCACTTAATTTTCCTTCGATTTGATTAAAGTGATTGAATGAAGTCCTCGAACATTCTGCAGTTTGTATAAAGGTTTGATAGTGACTGATGGCAAGTTCTTGAGTTTTGTCTTGCACATTTTGTTTGTCTTCTTGTAATCTTGTAGGTTCTTTAGCTAATTCTTCAACTGTACAAGAGCCAAGTTTTTTAATGTACTCTTGGGCATGTACGTTTGAATTATCTAAAGTAAAACAGGGTAAAGTGAGTGATTTGAAGGGATAATTACAAAATACCTACATTTTTTCGGGTCATCGCTAAAGATTAATTTGTTTAGGTATTCAGCGTCTGAGACGTCGGTGTTTTCAAGTGATTCCTGCATGATTTATTGCTTTAGATGTTGTGTTAGGATGAAATAATTGGAAATATGGGAGTCAGGTGTATGTTTTGATGGTTTTGATGACACGGCTGACATATAACCTTATATTTTGACAGATTTAAATTTGTGGACTTTAGAGTGACCTCTATATTTAAGTAGTTAAATGTTATTTTAAATATGTATAGTAATATGTGATGTTCTTAATAAAAAGGATACTTAAACTCACGTTATGTTAGTGAATTTCCAATAGTATCGTTGCTAAATGTCGAATGAAAATGCAAACACAACATATTTATTTTGTAAAATTGTTGTGCTATTACAATTATCATAATTACAACTATATATCTAATGATGCTTATTAATTGTACATGTCCGATTCACAGGCGAATGAAATGGGCGCAGTCGTCGCGTGAGCGTAGAAAACCATCATTTCTTTTGTCCCTCATTATCACTTTTCCTCGGTTTTCGTCAAAGCTCTGCGCCGATGATTTGTTGCTGATCTCTAATCCATTATACTTGTGTTTTTCTTATTCTCATTATACACACTAGGCAAGTAGCTGATGCCCTCTTAATAGAAGGTCCCTGCGGATATAGAGACGGTCCCAATAGACGCATCCACATAGTCGATAGGGATGGCAAGGTGGACTCTGTTGATAGGTGTTTTATCTTCAGGTTAGCTCTACTTCCAGGTAGTGGAAATTCACCTGCTCCGTCTAATTCAAGTTTACAAGTTGGTGCAGATGAATTTAAGAATAGGATTTGATTTCGAAATATATTTGGAGTTTCTAGGTAATGCGAAGTTCGATGAGATGGCTATAATTATATATATATATTATTATTTGCAACAATAAGGGGAATAACATTGAACTTGAATACATCATTTTTACTCAAGTATCATGAGAAAGTCTAAGAAAAACTATTAAATGATATATCATGCCACTTATTACTAATATTATTTACTACTAAGTATTTGCAAATATTCCTCCAATAATGAACAATATATAAGATTACGAAACCTGAGATATCTAGAAGAATATCAACAACTTCGTTATCATTTCCTAAAAAATATCCTAAAAACCGATATTAAATACATGAATTCAAATAATACTAATATATATTGCAAATTGAAGTGGTATTTATCTATCGAAACAAAACATGTATTTTTATACATGATAATATTGAAGATAAGCCCGAAATATCTATATCGCGGGCGACAACCGATCTGCGTCGTTACTTGACGAAATTTTGCAAACTTGTGAATATGGCAGAAAAGACGCTTTTGGTAGGGCTTGGATTTTTACTTTTCGTACATTGCACATTGGCAGAACTCACATATATTCCATGTAGGATTGAAACTTGTCAAGATGGCACGTGCAAAAACGAAACTGCGCAGTGGTTGAAGAAAAAAGGAGTATGGGGTGAGAAAATCGAGGATATACATGGTGCCGGCTTGATACAAGTTTTAAGAACATATGGTGTAAAAGGTACGTAGATTTAATTTTGCAAAAAAAATGTAGTGGCTCTTTTAAGTATTGTTGTCATTAAAGATATATCAGTGGAGGATTCAGATTGGTTGACGTTAATTTTTGATAAAGAGAAGCAAACTTTGACGGTTTCTGCTACAAATTGGTTTAATAAAAATTATGATGAGAATGGTGTCGGCAAAAAGATCGGTGTTAATATGACCGTAACGTGTGAGGAAGAAGGTGATATTTTTGATATTGTAAGTTTTTTTTTTTATTAATTTGATACTATGTATTTGAAACTATGAAAGTTTTGTTAAGTAGTCATAGTAGTCTAAAGCATATTTTTTGTTGTTATGATAACTAGGGGTGCCTATAAAGTTCCTATCGATCAGGCTGATGTTCATTGAAGCTTCACTTTTTTATCGACATTTTAAGTATCGAGAAGTATCAATATCCTATGTTCCGATATTTTTGACAAATGACGATTGCTCCGCCATCTATTCGTGCAAAGCTCGCAAAACTTTACAGAATACTTACAAAGACATTGAAGTCACATATATCTAAAAACTTAAAGTAACGCATACTTTTATTGTAAATTAATTACTTTATTTAAAAACATAATAAATATTTCGATCATGTCGTTGCCTACATGTTTTTATAGGTTTAAATGTGCAAATATAATTAAAAAATGATTAGTGCTGATTATTTCTTGGAATTTTCCCTAGGTTATAATTCCTCAAACAAACACAATCCTTCAAATACAGCTTACAATTGGCGGAAACTGAAACCGAACCTACAATTAGTCGTTTCTCATATAATTATTATCAGTAGATAACTTTTGATAATTCATTACACTTAATGTAATCAGTAAGATTTTGTTTCCTGTGCAAATAATTTTGAAATAGGACAAACATTAACATTTCGTCCATTCATTTTAGGCGAATTCATGACAAACATGGAAAATTGACTAACATAACAGGCATTTAACTATATTTTTATTTTCAGCCCTATTATCAACAAATTATAGACGTTAATTCGTATCAACCTGAATGGAACGAACACAATTTCAATTTTGAAAAAACGGGAGCTCTCAAAAAAGATATCAAACTAACTGATTCTATCGAGATAACTGCTAGTGATAAAGATTTCACTGATTCAGAACTAACATTCGATATAATCACCAGGGACACTGAAGAGCCAGTAAAATATTTCAAAATTGACGTTGAGAAAATTGAGGGAAAGTCTACATTTTTGCGGTTGACAACACTTCAAGATATTTACCCTACATTTGAGGAGACTTTTGTCATGCGTGTTAAGGTAAACGTTGCGTATTAATATTTGTATTCTCCGTTTTGAAAGGCACAAACATGAAAATTTTAATATAAAACTCATTAAAAGAGTACAACAGATGGTCGCCTTATTCGTAAAAAAACTCATGCAAGAAATAGTTCACAGGATTAACATTTCTTCCGAATTCCAATAATGGTCCCAAGTTTTATTTTATCGATTCCTAATTATTTCTTTAGTTTCATTACTTTATTAATTTTTGCAAATTTTAAGGATCGCTATGGTGAAGATGCCAAAATTACCACCGCCAAGTTACATATAAAAATTATAGATACAGGTATCCCATTCGAATTTACTAAAACCACCTACACCGAAGAAATAATCGACAATGAATTCATACAAGCAGATTGGATCAAATTAGACGGAGGAGATGAAGACGTCGAATTATCTATTGAAAATTCTCCATATTCTCAATATATCTCTGTAGAAATGAATGAATCAACGGGGCACATTATTTTGGATCTTAAAGAAACTCTACCAGAACCACCCCAGAAAACCGACACAGTTAACAAGGACTTTTCCTTGGGAATTAAGGCAAAATGGCAAAACAAAGAAGCATTCACTGAGATAAATATCCACAGTGATAAAGATCTTAAACTGATGTGTTTCATCCCTGGGATGGATTTCCCTGAAAATATCTTCAAAAATCCTGAATCACTTCCTGATAATACGACAGCCGATGAAGTTGTTTTTAAAACTACTGGAATCAAACACATCGAAAATATATCTTGCAATAATGAATATCTAGCATGTGAATTCGACGAAACTAAAGGTGAATTTTCCATCTCCACAAAAGAGAAGTTTAAAAATTTTGAAGATTTAGAACGTGATTCAACAATTTCCATGAATTTAAGCATTCAGTGTCCTTACAATGACTTCAAGGAAGTGGTATTCAAACAAGACGTTAAGGATATTAATAATAATGTACCACAGTTTGAGAAGGACCTCTACTACTTTTTTTTTTACAACGATCTTATAAGTAGTTTCCAAAAACCATTTGAAATTACTAAATTCAATCCAATTGTGGTTACTGAGAAGGATATAACAAGTAAAACGTGCAAATTTAAAATTGAAGGCGGTGATGATCTATTTATGTTGATTTTTAATGAAGATGCTATTCACAATGGGGAATGCCGGCCTAGTATTGCTCCTAGAAATATGATTAAAGCTCCTTTTATTAAGAAATTCACATTGGTCGTTGAAGATGATGGTTCTCCTTCTCAAACTGCCCGAACAAATATATTAATGGTTCTTGGGATTGGTTTTTCTAATAAACCAATATTTTCACATCGGGAATACTTTATGAAAGTTGTGAAAGACGCGAATAACAGAACAACTTTAATGGCTTATGAAGATTATCCAACACCAAGCTTGCTAAATGGTGCTGATTCTGATACACGATTTTTCATTCCTGATGAAAGTAAGTATTATAACATTACTTAACTTTATATAACCTAAGTTAGCCTTACCTAACCTAATTAAACCTTATTCTAAATTAAATCTAATCTAACTTCGTCAAATCTCATAATGTAATTCTTCTAACATAGTTTTGCAAAATACTTATTTTATTTTCTTTAAAAGAACTTGCGATCAATTTCCATCCGACGTTTAACCATCTTACTGGGGTCTTGGATATTATGGTTTTTAACCCAGAAGATGTTGAAGCTGACGAAAACGGTGTGTCTATTACCATTCCGATTAAAGCAGTATGGAAAGGGTTGGAATCGTCATCAAAGTTGACGATTGGGTTAAGCGATGCTTATGTACCACCGGATTTGCCAGTTCTTAAGGATGACAGTGCTTTGGATCTTTTCGTAGCTTATATAACGATGTCTCTAGTAGGCCTGATGATGTCCCTTGTATTGGTTGTTTTGGCATTTACAGTAATGCTATACATAATGCTTAAAAGATTCGTTTTTCCTAGAAAACCTCTTCAAGTCCTCCCTGTTGTATTTGCTGCTGTGCCAATTACGAACGTGCCAGAAAAAATACCTACATAATTTGTATATTTAATTTCTACATACATTTTAAATATTTAGGAAATAAAATTGTTTTCGTAGAAAATGTTTACAATATCAATAAGTATTGGAAGTATCCGCTTATTAGGGATAAATCCTAATGAACGGAAACAAAACCTCAGCTTTTTCGGAACATTGCGTTTAGTTCGGTCAATAAATGCATGTGAACGCCTGGGATTCACATGTGTCGCTATGGGATTCATTCGTAAATCTAATAAGGGAGCAGCCTATTCGATATTGTGTAGAACCATGTGGTCAAATTAACGTAAATTTAATCTACAAAGTGTAAAATTAGACGTTAGTATAAGCAAGATGTGCTAATTTTGTACTAATAAATTCCAAATTGTTTTCTTTTTAATATAATTATTATGTTATGTACAACGTTCTATTGAATTTCGGATAATTGTGCTAGCCGCACATCATTTCACTTGGCATCATTCGACGCAAATTCGCTACAAATTCCTAGATGTTTATTATTTGGACAGGGATGTCAAATAAGCGGCCCGACACAAATCTTTGTGTTTCCCTATCAATATATCATGAATCAATAGAATAAAAGTCATGTAAAAAATAAACAGCAGAATATAAAAATAACTGCAATTTATTAGATTGTATATAAATAATAAAATATCTAGTTAATGTGTAGTTGTAGGTCGTACACTTTAAATTTAATAATACATAAGATTTCTTTCAAATTGCTTAGGTATAAAATGCAGACGCGTAATTTAGTTTCAACTGATGTTTGTGTTATCCTTCAATACGTCTTTCAAAATCGAACTGGAATTTCGATTAGCCGCGAAATCAGCAAAAGTTGGAAGTACAACTTCGTTCAACTGTAACGGTGAATGCCGGACGCTCGTCTTACGGCTAGTCGAACCACTTGTGCTCCCAGCATTCGTTGTAGCAGCTGAATTCGTAGCAATCGCCGACGTGGCTGCATCCAGTAGGTTGGGCAGACTGCGCGGTTTCGACTCGGCCTCCAAAAATTTAACAAATGCCAACGTTAAGGAATCCGCATTGTGGGTACGACCAGCTTGCGGTTGCAGCAGGCTCGAGAACCAGGTGCTCTGATCTTTCTTATTCAGATTCACTCGCTCAATGTCCTGCTGATTGAAGTCCAACACAGTCGAGATGATCTTCAGTATTTGATTCTGGTCCTTACTGAGCGTATTGTTGCATGTCACCAGGCCAATTACCAAATTCTTGATCAACATCTTGTCAACACGTCCATCAGACTGATTCAATAACGCCGCGTGCTTCTCTTCGGCTTTGAATAGTTGATGTTGAAGTTTTGCGGCTGGAAACAAATAGTGTATTAATTCCTTCGTTAGCCAGGACATATCTTCAAAACAAAAGGACATTTCTCTAAGCTGTTGTTGATAGAGCGTTGATTTCAAGCCGCTAAATGAAAGTGTTACACAGGCACCGGTGGTTCATGCTAAATATACCAGTACCTGATGTAATACTCTCACCTAAACGCCTAGAATGTCATGCAGTCCTGCCTAGGTGTGATGAATACATGCCTGAAATTATAGTTATAACATGCAAATACATACTAAAAATAAAATCGACGACCATACAGTAATTGAGATGCAAAATAATTCGTCAAAACATCCAAAGCAAATAAAACATGGTGCCAGTCACAAAACGACAAAATATCAAAATGCTGTGTGTACATCTGCACTTCTTGTATCCCACTTAGTAACTTGAGAACACGAAAAACGCTCACTGTTACCAAATGAGATTTAAAAAGCACAGAAACATAAAAAAAGCGTGCAACGTACTCGCCAGTCATGTGTATCAATAAATATGAACATTCAAAATATATTCAAAACAACATTACAAAAGCAACAATAATTAAGTTGACATTTTTATACAGTAGAGGAATGTTTAAGGAATTAAACGGAATCGAAACAAACTAAAAACAAACTAATTATTAGAAACTATTTTTACACAATGTGTACAAATAAATGTTTGAAGCAAAAAAACTATATCGACAAAATATTTCAAAACATTTAGTACCCAAATTAAGAACAAAAGTATCGATATTTCAGTTTTTTTAATGATTTCTCTACGATCTACACGTGAGAATGATATTGTGTTTTAGTAACTATCATAGAGCTTGCAGGTTTGAAAATTTAAATAGAACATGAATTAATTCCTTGATTGACGTCACCGGTGTACAAATAAATTCGATTCCAAGAGTAACATGTATTGATACTTTCAGTACACAAACTATTATTATATTGTGCTGAATGTTTAGGTACAAAATCTTATCATCAAATCAAGTTCTTGAAATTCCTATTAATATTCATACGAACTGCGAAAATTCATTTACGATCAGAAGAAAAACCAAAAACAGTCGATAAAACAATGTAAAAAATCAGCAAATATTTGACAAAATAAAACAATTGTAAAGAACACTTGATATCTACTAAAATAAAATAAAAACCTGAAAATGTTCAAAAATACTAACAAGATAGCGAATGGTAGTGATTAATGTCGAAAACGAAAATACAAACGATGGACTGCATGCCTGAACGCTGTAATATCAACCGATACTCTGAATGTGCTTGTGAGCAGGAACACCCAGAATTACAGATGATATTGTGCCTTCAAACACAGTTTTGTCAGTTCGTGAATAACCCTTCCCTTTTCGATGAAAGTTTGTAAAAGTAAAGCATGGTTTAAAAAAAATCTACTGCGTCTACGTACCTTCCTCCTTCAACGTCGCAACCTGCCGTTTGGAAGATTCTACCTGATCGGAAAGGCGTACTGCAGCTTTGAGACCCGCTTTGCTTTCGTCGAGTTGGCCCTTCAAATCGTTGATCCGCTCCAATAGCTCTTCCTGTCTTTTCTTTTCAACGGTAACCTGTCGACGCACACGTTCAGTCTCCTCGAAAATTACCTTATCTTTTTCTACAAACAAGCAAGAGTAAAACAAACAATTAAAAATAAAGTTACTAAACCATAGACAAATAAGGATTATAGAGATAAGGCAGTATGGGACATACCTCGTTGGAATTGTTCTAAAACAATCTGCAGGTTGCACAACGCAGCATTTTGCTTCTCGATGGTGTCCTCTAATCCTGATGTTTTACGCTTCAATACATCACGCTGATTAGTCACTAGTTGTAGATTCGTTTGTAGAGTTTCCACTTGTTGATTGGCACGAATATTCGCAGAAGTATAGCGATTACTCGAGTTCTTTTCTTTTTCCATCATCGCCTGCATCTTCTGTTCCATGTCCACTAGTTTATTCTCAGCTACTTGTATCTCCTTCGTATATGCCTCTTCCACGTCAATCAAGTGTTGTCGTAAACTCTCCAATTGCCTCTTCAAGTTTACCTCTTTCTCCTGGTGGGCGGCACAATCAGCTCGTACTTCCACTATACTGTCGGCCATTTTCTTAAACTTTTCTTTCATGAACTCGTGCTGTTCCTGCAACTTCTCGATCTCTTTTTCTCTTAAAAGTAACTCTTCTGTAGCTGCTATTGATCCGTTCAATTCAGCAAGTTGTGACTCGAATGTTTTGCGTTTCTCTACTTCTACGGAGAGTAACTGTTGCAGACGTTGAATCTCCCCATGATAGTTAAGACTCTCTTGGTGTTTCTGCTGGACAATTTCAATTATTTCATTTCTGGACGCCGTCAAATCATCTAAATCAGACTTTAATTGATCTCGTTCCTTCTTGAGCGCATCAATATCTCCCTTTTCTTTATGCAATATTTCAAATTGTTGTTCCATAACCGTCAGTTTCTGAAGCAGAGCCACATTATGTACTTGGAAGTCTTCCATCTTCCTGAGGCGTTCTCGAAGCTGATCTTTCTCAGTAATCAATTCTTGATAACCCATAGTTTCATTAAGGTGATAATGCTTCAAATCTCTATAGGAGAGGACCAATTCCTCAACGTCCCTCTTGAAATTTCGATAATCTGTGATATATTTCGATCGGCTTCTTATCAAATCTTCGTTTTCATTTGATAAATGCTCAACTTGCACCTTCAACTTTAGAATGTTCTTTTCAAGGCAATCAACAGTGCCAAGAAGATCAGACATCTGCTTATCTTTCTCCTGCGAGTGCTCAATTTCATTGGTTATTTCCTCTTTCAGATCGAAGATCTCCTTGTTAGCCTCTTCCAGCATAACCTCGAATGCTTCCCTCTCCTTAGCCAACTTGGCAGTCTCATTGCGAAGCTCGCTAAGTTGACTGTTCAATATCTCAGTTTGTTCTTGAAGTGTTTCCAGGTTCAAGTTCTGCTCAGCCATGCTCTCATTGTCCAACTTGACTTGGTCTTCTAGTTCAACGCGTTCCGTATCACACTCCTTAAAGCGATCACGCATAGTAGCAATATACTCCTTCAAAGTTGAATTTTCCTCATCCAACTTATAGTATTTACTTTGCCATTCCTGAATAGCATCTTTGATTTGATCCACTTGTTCTGCAGAGACACGAAGTTGTTCCTTTAAACCTTGAATCATTCTGGTTTCATTCACTTCCAGCTCATTCTCCAATTGCTCAATACGTTTGTAGCACTTCTCCAATTGGCCGTCAAACTGTTCGTTCATCTCTGGAATTGTATGCAAAGCCATATCAGCTTGCTTCATCTCCTCTAATTGAGCCAGCAAACCCTCATTATTCTGACTCAACTCCGAACACTCTTTCTCAAAGTGTTCCAACTCTTTCGTCTTCGCTGAGAGTAAACTATTCAATCCCTGAATCGATATCTCCAGTTTTTGTATTTCGTTGTTCTTCTCGGCCAACATCAAACTCTTCTCAGCAAAAACATTCTTCTTTTCTTCCACGGCAGCGTCGCACTTCCATTTCCAATCAATCATGCCTTTGCCAATAAACTCAACCAATTTCTTATACAACTGTAAGTCATCGATTTTGCCATTTTCCCCAGCCTCGCCGTGATTCCCAAGAAGACTCCACCGATCCATATTGAAGTTAATTCTGTCCATTTCCTTCATGAGCGTATCGCAATAAATGTCGTGCAATTTACTTGAATTCGGCGAAACGCCGGACATATCACCGTGTTGTTTCAACTGCCTTAATATAGTCAGTTCGTCTTCGTATGCAGAAATTTTTCTGTTACACTCAGCGACGATGGACTCAAGGTGAAGATGCTCCTCGGCAGAAAAGACACTCACCGATGTGTCACTACTGTCTGGCAGATTCTTGTACCTCTCGATTTCCTCCCTGAGTCGCTGTATCTCCTCGTCGCGGCTTATTTGCTTGTACTCGAGAACCTTGATCTTTTGCTTCTCCTGCTCCAAGCTGGAACGCAGAAAACCATTCTCCTTAGACAAATCCTGATGCTGCAATTTCAACCCGGAATTCTCGCTTTGCAGTTCGTCCTTCATTGCCACAAGTTTATCAGTGGTACTCTGACAGTCAGCATCAAGTTGCTCTAAGCTCAGCACCAACTCGCTTTTTTCGCGCTCCAAATCGCGAATCTTCAGCTCCATCTCGTTGTCGTCGAGATGACGCATGTCGGACTTGCTCTCCTTTACGTCCCATAACCATTCTTCCTAAATAGGAGACCAAAACGTATTATAGTATGATTATGGTAAAATTCCATTCAATAATATGAATTTTCGAGCAAATTTCGGCAAAACGGCCGGACATAGAATACCTCAGCTAAAGAAAGAAAAAAGGCGTCGGAATAGATAATCTTCCGGTTGTTTAAGTTTTATAAGCCATCATCCGAAGGCAAGGTGTGTGTTCCGTGTTTGTCGTGCGCATTTGTCGGTGTTCAAAAATTTGGTCTGTGTCAACAATGGTCGTCGTCGCCTCGCGACTATTTAAACACACGCAATCATGCTCGACAAACACAGCAATATGCCGACAAAAATAAATAAAAAGGTGCAGTTTATATGCGGTCATAACTGGGGAAATATATACTCAGGTAAATGTCAAAATCTTCAGAACTTTTCAAGATTTGTAATACACATCTTTCAGCTTTTACAGTTTTATTGAGAATATGACTGTATTCTAAGACTACTGTTAATATTATTTATTGATCCTTAAATCATTAAGCTCTTAGGATTGATATTTTACCTGAATTTTGTATAAAATATAAGTTATTAGATAATTGCAAGGCAACTGCACTTTCAGTTCATTCTGATCATGAAATGTCTGGACAATGTAAGTGCACAATGTTCCAAGACTAATTTAAGGGGAGGGGGACCTTGAGCCTACTCAATGAAAGGCGCGCTTCTCAGTTTGGAAACCCTTGATATAATTAGTTTAATAGTTTAATTACTATTTATCATTCTATGAACATTTTTATAATTTTGTCTTCGTCCCTTAAAAATCGTTCTAAGGCTACCGCCCCCAGGTTGTGATATTAAGTCTAATTAATAATGAAGAATTTTTGAAGAAATGTTCGATTTACATTGTTAAAACATGACTATCATGTGATGATATATTGTAAAAAACTAAATTCTTATGATTTCACCTTAAACACTGCAATTCAAAAATACACAATTGAAACTTCAACAATAGAATAAAATGTGTCTAATTAACGATGGATGTGTTTTGAACGATTTAACAAAGTGTGGTTTGAATGGCACATGGCCTGACATACCTGAGCAAACGCAGTGAGGGAGGAAGCGAAGGTTGAACCGAATCGGTATTACGACTGATAACGGCGTCATACCGTCGCGTACACATCACCAGCGTTTGTAACCAACGTGTGCAGCCCAGCTTTTTCTTGCAAGTGTACATAGGTAGGTACTGTGCACCGCAGGCGTGTGATATCTTATCAGTTATTATTAACATTCAATGGTCTCGCCCGCCTATCGACTCCCCGACGTTTCGATGTTTTTTCGAATGACGTTGTTACCCACCAACCAAACACCTATATTCCTAGTCTCCAAAAAAATAATAACAAAACAAAATGGTGGCCACGTTCAGTAGCAGCACGTGTCCTTTCTAGTATTCTTTTAGATTACATGTTCTTCTATTTGTTAAACCAAATGAAATTCACAAAAAATATATAACAATCTAGAATGGTGGCAGATGGTACCACTAAGTTAACACCATGCAGGCGGTGCTCAAACCTTCTGCCACCAAGGACAATTTGGATGAAGATTATAAACGAGGCGTTGATCCACGTTTGAAGTTGAAGTATCTCCCCAAAAAAGGTAAAGAGAACAAAAAATCAATTGTGGACTACCGAATTTTGGACACTTCTTCCCTAAACAGACTGTTAAAACTTGTAACATCAAACAAAAAGGAAAACAAATGAATTCTATAAAGTTTCTTTCAAAGTCACAAATTCATTTTAAAAATTGGCGTGCCACGTGTATGTTTTCCTTATTCCCTCCTTTCAATAATTTATTAAATTCAAAACGTAATAAGTACCTGCACGTAAAACCGGGCAACACGTGCTCGATGCAAATTAGATATATTTTACCCGTCTTTGAAGCAAAATATTGGATAGCTACCTAAAGCCAAACGATAGTCGGCGATATAAGTTAAAAAAACCGTCGACAAACATTACATATTCATGTTAATCGTAATGAGGGTCACAGGAAGTGCCCGGCTTAAACAATACGGCGCACAACTTGCACAACGAGGTCTTAATGTCAAGAAGTGCGTTTGAAAAACTGGCCGATACGTTTTTAAATAATCGCTTGAAATGCAGATGAGCAAATAGACAACAAACTACCAACGGGTGATAACAATCAATTTATTGTGGGAAACGCGCACCGTGTTTCTACGAATCTAAAGCATATTCCATCGTTTACATAAGTTAAAGTAGATATAGCTAGACATGTTTGCGATGGACTTGTGAGGTGTGGTGATAGGATGAATCAATTACATTGTATTTGAGCCAAAAATCGCTCAAGTGTCAATGCGACATAAATGAGATAAGTAGGTTGATTCAATAAGATAGGAGGAGAGTGAGCAAATAGATGTGTATGTTTGAAAAGTAACGTACTTTTCGTTGATATAATTTTCAAATAATGATGTGTCTACTTCCGGTTATAAAGGTGACATTAAATTCGGGTAAGAATACATGTAACAATGTGTAATGTCGTAAACCTATGAGCAATTTAAATGCAGACTTAAAATTTGTTGAAAGTAAATATAATTTTTATCAATTTGAAATAATTTAAATGCATACAGATGTAAAACTACGGTCTTGAATTTTGACGGATCCATATTATTCCTAAAATCCATATACCACGATAAAGTTTGAGATAACTTCTATTTAAACCAATCTATTAAGGGGAGTGCACGAATTGTCCTCCTTGGATTTGAATAAAATTTCTACGCACAGTACGAACATGTATTGAAATAATTATTAGTAATGGGATTTTTCACGCTTTTAAGCCCTTAAAGAATTAAAAGGAAGGCACAATTAGTTGAAGGTATATATTGCTTTAACAGCAACCTTGCGTGTATCGTCTTCTTGGCGCAACCATAAAGTCAATATGTGGAAACAACAATATTGCGCTACGAAGCTGAAGTGCTGAAATTTGCTATTAAAGCAATACATCCTAAGCAACTTGTGAATCTTCGAACTTTTTTGGCAGAGCGGGATCTTTCGCAGGATCATTACCAGAAATGATTTCAAAATATGTACCATACATTCACAAATTTTCATTCAAATCCGAAGAGAATAATTAATAATGGAAATAAGAGAATAATAATCTCCCTTATTTTCCAAAATGTATAGAGAAAATCCTATTTAATAATGTTGAAAAATGTTTTTATAATGTTTTAACTATATCCTGCGAAAATATACAAGACGCTTGACATGAATCATGATTCTAAGTAACAAAGTTGCATTAAATAAATCCTGACCCACCAAAAGTGGACGTTTAAATTTTTAAAATTAAAATTAAGCTAAGATTTAAGACTTACAGCGTTTTTAATCCTTCTCGGTTTGATCTCTTTATCGATCGAGATCAACAATCATTGACGTATTCCTTAATAATGGAGAATTTGATCCCAATGAAAAGAATGAAGCCTGAATGTTCAACGTGCAGTCAACCGTTACCGGAAAATAATGAAGGAAAAGAAACAAATTGCTGATATTAAAGTTTGATGAATTTTCGACCGAATTTGATTTTAAACTTTACATCAATCAGTTTGATATAATACGGTGCAGTACTTATTTTTCTTAATTTTTCAAAATGGCCTTCCTAAGTTGACTAAACAACTTCAAATGTAACTGAATTACACCCGAAAACCAAAAGTTTGGTAAATTAACACCGAAACTAAACATGTCGAATAAAATATTAAAAATAAGCAACGTTCAAGCAACGAATATCGTTTCAATTTAGTCCCTTTGCAAAACGAAAGATGTGATATTCATCAATTCTCGCGTAGCAAATGAGCGATTGCATGTTCCAGTAATATGCTACGTGTTTCACGGCAAAACGTGCTCGGAGAAGAATCCGCATCCAGGCGTCGTGTAGGGTTACGCAGAATTGTATTGTCCAGTAAGCAATTTTAGCACACATTAACCCGCCCGTTTTATTTGTTTCCTACATGTTTGCCAAGTCTTTAACGCCGCGAAATACATGCTTGCAAAATGACCGCACACAATAATCGCAACTCGCAGCGCTCTGTTAAAACTAAACTACTAATCAAAACCGTTAAAATCAATTAATAGTTACAATTACGGCATGAATGTTACAAAAATATAAAAAAGTGAGGTGACTTAATGTCTAGCACACCACTCGCGAGGCGCGCACCTTAGCGCGTTTCTCGTAAGCCGTAAACTTTATCACCGTTCTTAATTTGCACTCTTAGTCATAAATACACCTCTATTCGCAAACAAAATGATAAAACCTGCGTTGATACGGACTTTTCATGATATTTTACAATAAAAAGTTATTGAAAAGTTGCGAAACTTACGTATTTCTTGTGGGTCAGGATCAAACACACGAAAACACTTTAGTTAAGTTTAAATTTGTTCAAGTTACGAAGCACATATCAATGTAATATTCAGAAGTAAATTAATTTGAGAATGAAAATCGGTTGATAGCGTTATTATCGCGTTTTTTGTATTTAAAACTTACGCCGAACTGATTACTTCCGAGCGCTGAACAGAAATGCGGTCTGCGTTGAACGACTTAAGCCGGCAACGACGTTGTGGCGCGCACGCGCGCTTTGTACGACGCATGCGCGCACCACGGCGTCCTGATAAGAAAACAATGCATGGCTTTATCGCCCACTCCCCAACACCACGTCAAATGCCGTGCATATAGGCGGTATGAGAATTCACCACGTTACAAATGTATGCTACCAAAGACCTAAATCACCGGTGTGTTTATTCATGCGAACCAACCAAGGGAAGTTGGCAAAATGTAACGGACATCAAATCTCCCTATAGAAATACATGTAAATATGTGACTTAAAGTCAAAAGTTCCTTTTAAGACATTAACAGTCTTCGAGATATACGGAATTATTAGTATTATTAAGTTAACAAAAATTCAATTTCAGAAAATATAAAATATATTCATATTCAATATTATTTGCAAACTTAAAGAGTGAGGTTACAAGAATTTATCGTAAGTTTATGTTTGTTCTAGGATTCACATGTGTGCTTAATTTACTTTTTTATTTTAATTCAATTATTGTATAAACTATCATATTATTTATTCCAAAAATAATGTAATATTTTCTATGTTAAATTTTGTTATTATGCTTATATTTTGCGATTTCTTTTATAATTTCTATTGCGGATAATTGGATTGCCGCTTAATCGGGACAACACGTTCTAATCCAGATTAAGAAGAATCCCCTATCAGAGTATTATAAATTTTATTAAAAACCCGAAAAAGAAATAAGGAGAAAGAATATATCAATATAACCTCGACAAGGCGTCTCCCAAATTTTACTATAAAATTAGCCTCGGGCAGGAAGACTCATAAGGGGGTGGGGGGACGACTATTAAAAAGGCAAAGGTGGGGCATGACACAAAGAGGTTTTGTAATTTGGATCAGAAATTACCAAATCTTTTTGTATAAAAGTGTAAAAGAAATATACGAATCAATGGATAATAAGCTCATTAAATTGCGATACCAATTACTTTTCGAACAATTATCTAAGAATTTGTGGTAGAAAGGGCAGCTAGTTATAAATAATTCCTAGTCACACTAAGTTATAGAGAAATCATTTAAAGACACTTAACAATTAGAGGAAACAACAAACCTAAAAAATTATGCCAACTTCACAACGTTCGTCCCATAGAACTACTACAAATACCAAACCTTGCGTCGTCAAAAATATTTAAACATTTCAAACGCATTTAATGTCATTTAAAATTCTGGATTTTCCCACAACTATACGCATACGAGCACATTCATAAATAATTACCATGTAAAAAACAATAGCAAATAATCTTTAGATTTCTGCATAGTTTCACTGCGTTTGACAACGCTTTGACAGTGAAACATCAAGCGCATGTTAGTCACAGATAAATCAACAAATTCGTTCGCGAAACGTTCGCAGATTAGTCGTCGCATAAACAAATAAATTGTTTCTGCGTACAACACATAAAGACATCATCTTGTTGTCAGACGCTTTGCGATTGTTTTGTTTGGCAAATCATGGCTGCACCATGTAAGCAAGCAATGCACCGCCAGTAACTGATTAATGAGCCGGCATTTTCGCGCAAAATATGCCAAAATGGGACGTGATATCGATCAGGCAATGACGATTGTACCATTCGCGCATACCTGCATAAATAACTTTTCGCTGTTGTATTTAGGTCGAACTGCTGACGTTTTGCTGTTTAATTGCTTTTTATTAGTGCTGGTAATTTACATAGACATTATTATTACAGTTCTGAACGAATGTTTCAGTGATACGTATGCTTATAAGTAAAACATTGTTTAATACCAAACGCATGAGACATACTTGGAAATTTCCGAAAATTGGGATTAGTAACGTAATGTTAGGTTTAGTATCTAATAATTTTAAGGTCTATTACTTATTTTGTTGTGTGTAAAACTTTAATCACGTTAGACATTAAGAAATTAGGATGATGATGTAAATACACATTTCTTTAAGAGTTTCATTAATGACTCATTAGCTTACCCCGTGAATTTCGAGATTTGTATAATATATTTGAGAGAAAATCTTTATTAATAAGTTTGTTATCTTGAAAATGCCTCACGCATGTTCCCTAGTCTTTGTCATATGAGTTTTTTTTTTTTGATTGTATTGCCATGAAAATCGCTACCTAAATTAACTTTAAATTAAGCAAAGGTGGAGTTTCTTAAATACATCTATTTTACCTAATACTTCTGGCACAGGTACATGAGTTTAAATTAAACGTTTGCTCATTTCCTTGCCTATCACGTACACTTAATGATACCAGCATTGCTCTATCAAAACACATTAGCCAACCGAAATTGGGTAACAACACTAACGTGTCGGCAGAGCAAGAAACGCGCGACTCTTTTTCGCCGTAAGGGACGTAAAGGTACTTAATACAATAAATACTTACCACCCGCTAGCGTAATGAATCGTTGGCTGTTCGTCGGTTCAGAAAAAAAAACGCCCGCCCGCGCTCGCAAACAATATACTTGTAGCAGGCAAAAGCAAAGCACCGACCGTTAACACCAAATAAAACAATAATGCCGGCGCAACTACGGCGCGTATTTATATCCGGTGCAAATCGCACCGGTTACGAGTGTAAGCAAGAGTCCGTGATAAGATAAAGTTGTTGTTTTAATTCCCAATGGAAATGGCTCTTGAGCAAACACGCGCGATGCCTGGCAATTGTGTGAGCGCATGTTTGGAACAACAGTACACAGGACGGGGCCCAAATTTTTAACGGCCTCGCACTCATAATATTACTCATATTATTGTATAATGCAAGAGGGAGGTAAAGATAGTCAGTATAGCTATATTTGATGAGTATGCATAGCACACCTGCATTGTTAATAATTTGGCTGATAAGTTTGACTATGAACGACATGTATTTTCATAATATCATTTTATGAATGTACCATTTCGCGTATTCATATTATGATATAAGCAAAATTTCCCAAAATATCCCAAAAATTGTAATTGTAATTATGGATAGAATCATGGAAGTCAACGTAAGAAGAATAAAGAATAAAGCACCACAAACAGGCATGAGTCTACTGAAGAGGAAGAGAAGGAGGAGGAGGAGGAATTGCAATATCAATTATTGTTCTTCTTCCTTGTTTGTAGGCATAGATTGCCTCTTCTTTTAAGTGTATATATCTCTTGGGAATTTGAGGTCCAGATATCAGACCATCTGTTAGGTGATCATTCGAGAGGCCTTTGCCCAGTGCCTTATTCTGTGGGCGTGTGTGCGTTTCAGTTCAATAATTAGCGATATTTCCAGATATATCCACCTAACATCATATGCCATCAACTTGTCCTCTATTTGTGCTCAGCAGCATTAAATAGTCTAACTATAGTAATAAGAATGTTTATAAGAATATGAAATTAGATTAAAAATATTCATATTTATTTGAAACTTCCTATTAATTCATTTTAAATAACAATTACCTATTCTTCAATAAAGTAGCAAGTACTTTCCCTTTAACATGATTTAACATAACGATACCTAAACTTATCTGAAAACATTATGTCCTCAATGTTAGTTCAACGTAACAATCAATTGTCACTGATTTAATTCAATGATTTAAACATTATAATTAGTTTCGAAAAAGCTAACTTACAAGGTGCGTTCACGCAATGTTCGACTTGGATTTGGATGAAAAGATTTGTACTTATAGTTCACACCTTGAAATAGTACCTATTAACGGGACTTTCGCGTTTTTTAGCCGTTTGCCAAAAAATTCCAAGCTTGGTCACAAATGAATTGAGGTATATTATGCTTTAACAGCAAACTTTATCATATCAGGTTCCTGACGCAGTTGCCAGCTTAATTTTTGACCAAACTTTGAATATTTTTGAGCAAGCAGCTCAAAAAGGCATAAAATCCCGTTAACACAAATTATTTCTACATATGTACTACACGTACAATTTTTTTCAATTCCGTTACGGACAATTGAGATACTCTCCTTGAAACACGATTTAATTAAAATTTACGAATCTAACAATAAACGAAATACAAATCTACATTTTAAAAAATGAACGTTATGCTAGAATATTAACGAAATATGGTATAATATACACCATCAAAAAGTAAGCGTATTGTTTGATTGATTTTTACCTTCAATATTAGTATTGGATATCTTATCTTACGCAAACACATCCCATCCCGCGAATATTAACGTACCCAAGCGAAATATCTATTCCAACTTTCGATTCCCCAATCTATTCCAATCGTTACAACGGATTACCTCTCACATCCATTATCGTCTGCGGTTATATCAACAACAGATGTCAGGGTGGCAAATATATTTACATAATTCTTATTTACTTAGGTATTATTCGAAACACACTTCCCAGAAAAGTGATAATTTTGACAGCATTTCCCACTCGCAACCCTAATTTATCTGCAACATTTGCGTGATACGTGAGGGTTTAGAATTCATTTCAATACTGTGATAAGAGCGATAGAAACTAGTAAAAACTCACCCCTTCTTTACTGCTTTGTATCCGCTTGTAAATCTCGCCATTCTCCGTTTGTAGTCGTCTAATCTACAACGAAATTCAAGTTTTTACCTTCCATTTCTCTCATAGACTTCCATAATCTAATATAAACATTAATAATATTGAAAAATAGTTAAACAGACCTCGATTTCTTGTTCGGAAATCAACCTTCGCATTTCGTCGATATCTCCCTTGTTTCCATCTGCAACAAACCACAAACGATTAGACGACAGTCATCGTAAAATAGAAAACGTAATGAAACATTACCAGTGAATCCTAAAATTGCTATTGCCTCATTAATTTATTAATAAAATTTGCGTTTAAATTGCGAATTTGACGTTTGTTGTCAACAAAAAAGTAAGGTTAAGCGCAAGTTTGTATAGGAAAATGATCCTTATGATACATGTACGTAACGTAGACAAACCTGCGACATCTTCGGTGGTCTCTGCGAGTACGTTGCTCGCCAAATTTGTCAGCTGTCCCTTGATGCTGGAGAAGCTCTCGTTGAGGTTCACGTTGAGCCACGACATTTTCGCCCGCGTTTTATTGCGACCAGAACATTTGCGTTACTTTAATTTTGTGGCAAACGCGTTTTAATTTTCACCCATTTCAACGATTTCAAGTGCCAACGCCAACATTTCGTGTCAGCTGGGTCTATTACTCGGTTTGACACTGTTAGTGACATCTGCATCGTATTTGACAGAAATAAAAATTACGCAATTACGCAGAGATTTGTTGAAATATTGCCATTGTTCATAACTAATTCTTGAAAGAAACTACTGAAAAAATAGACATTTGTTTTAGGTAGCGTACTTATTCATCACTTTGAGGTTATTTCTTTGATATTTTATTAGATTGATTTTATAGGTTATATTTCTATTAAAAATAGTGGTTTTATGTATTTAAATATTGAACAATTGATGATATATTCTTTTATATTTCTTTGCTTATTATTCTACACATTTTTCTGGAAATTGTAGTAGTTTCTATACAGAATACTTTTTTAGGTTACTTTTCACTAAGGGATGACAAAAAGCATTATTTTCGATACTTTAGTTCGATTCTTATAGATTCATGAAGCTATTTAAACTATTTCAAAGCTTAACGCTAACATTTCACGTGTTCTGGATATCAGTTTATACTTTATGACCAAACTGTGGAAATTTATTTGAGCAAACGGTTCAGAACGGCGAAAAATCCCGTTAACACAAATTAGTTCTATAAGTGTAAGAAACGTACAAAAATTATCCTTTAATTCGGTGTAGGACAATTGAGACACTCCTTGTTAGTTGAGTATTTCAGAAGAATAACATGGTTATGGGCAGAAGGGTTGTAGTAGATGTATCTTAATAATACCCACTTTTTATTCATATTTCCTATAATTCTACCATAATCAATTCAGTGTGAAATTTGCTGCAAAAAGCTATTTTGTCAATAGGCTTTGTAGGTTAAAAAACTAACGATTGAATTTAAAAAGGACAGCCAAAACAGTTCAATTTTATAACAATTTATTATTTATAGTAAAATAATAGTTGTACTTAACAACATATTACATATTGACGACACTAAGGTTGAGCATTTAACAACATATCCAAGTATCATTGCATCCGTCTTACAACGATGTCCATCCTCGAAGGTAAACAAACGCGCCATGGAGGAAATTGTTCCAACAACAAAGAAAAAGTAATCAAAAAACAAAAAAGAAACGCACATCGTCACATATATTCGAACAGGGTGTGGTCGAAAGGGCGGTAGAAAACGATAATAGATAATAATATAATAGTCGATCATATACATAGTTAAAAACAACTTGCTCACATTTAAATATCTACAATAAGTAAAGGAAAACGTACATAACGGAACACCCATATCATCGAATTGCAACGAAATCAAGAAAACAACTTGGTAAAAAAATGAAAGACAAATGAGCTCGCATCTCATTCGCTCGTTTTCATATCTTCTGTTTATGCGTGTTATGTTTTTCTTGTGTTTTTTTATAAAAATATATAAGACGTACGAGAATGCCTTTCGAGTGGTCGAGAAGAGTGGAGGCAAAGCCGTACAATTTAATATTACCTAATAATTATCAGTCTCTAATGAATGTTTGAAAGTTAATTAATCATACAACGCCTTGCCGCCAGATTTGAACGAAATTATAAACCGATTCGCAGCAGCAGCGCGCGCCTTATATTTGTGTTTTGTTTAGGAACTCTTGCAGCAATAAATACTGCCATTAATTGCGATTTAAAACAATCTCAATCTTTTTACATTTGAGGAAACGTTCACGTTCTGCATTCGAGGATTTGTAAAATGATATTTAGTGTTGCAACTATATGCAAATCAAAAATCTTATTTTACGGTTTCTAAGGCCATAGCCTAGACGTAGAGAATTTTAGACATTTGGTGCTGTAATGTTATAACCAGAAAAAATTAGGTTATAATTTCCAAGGCTAGAACCGAATTGCGGAAAAATTTTAGGTGACAACATTTTGATGGATTGCGTAATAGGCCACCCAAAAAACGACTGTACACTGTTGATTGTTTTCTGAAAAGTTCTCTTCAAATAGGCTACGACTTTAGAATTGTCAAAATTTCCAAAAATAATCCTCTTAAATGTGAGGGAATATTCGATCGCCTATCGAATAAGGCCATGCCCTAGCTATAAACAAATTTCATGATACAGAATTTGATCATATAAATTTTATCTACAACTACGCCATTGCCTTAGTCATTTTTCGTTTTAAAAACAATGTGAGAAGTCAAAACAAGCCGCCAATTTTCATGAATTAAATTTTGCTCATTGCAAAATTCATAATGATGCCTATAAAAAAAAAGGAAATTCTCGACCCATTTTCTCAAGTTACACGTAGAAAAATACTGAATTGTACACGAATGTCTTGTATTCCTCGTTTTTTTTTGGCGATTTCTTTTCTGTTTGAGAGATGAAAGCATTTCCGAAGCGGCGACGTGAACAAAGTTAAGTACGGACATGCAAAAGGCAACGCGTTGTTCTTTTTGTATGCTTTTTTCGTGTGCTGCTTTTACACGCGTGTCTGGGGGGCTCGTATCTGTTCTTCGCACAGGAGAGGGGCAGGTGTGGGGGGAGTTGGCTTTCAGATTTTCGCGTATTTGCACATTTGTGGCTGGTGTGATGGAAGCAGCGCGAATTACCTCGCAATCAGCGCGGTGGAATTGGCGCCGCCAACGATACTGCCACCGCCTGTCGTCGCCGGTGTCTCGACGTCAAAGTCGAGCACGAGCAGCTTCGTCTCTTCGGTGCCGTTGCGACTGCCCACCGCACACACCAGCTTCGTCTCGCTGGCGCGGATGCGCCACACGACGCCCCCGGATCCGCCGCTTTCCAGCGACACCAGGTTGCGGATGAACTCGCCGGTGCGCACATCCCAAAGCTTCACGGTGCCGTCGTCCGACGAGGTTATCACAAAGCGACTATTGAATTGAAGGCAAGTGACGGCCGATTGGTGTTTAAAATGACCTAGAAATTTATACCAAATTAAATTTTACCTCACAACAGTAAAAAAAAACCGAAAAAAGTAATGATCGTTGCTTACACAAATTTCAAAAAACACCATCTGCACATATGAAGCATAAACTTTCCTTCTTTACTAGATATTATGACTGTTTACTAAAAGTAAATATTTACCTGATAACGTTGAAAGGCATTGACCGGTAAGAATATCCCACACTTTCACTGTAGAGTCCGCATTACCCGAGACGAGAATATTGTTACGCAACTCCATTCCCGACGTGAGCGATTGATGACCTACCAGCGTGTGCTTGCACGTGCCAGTCTCTACCTCCCACACACGTATGCTGGTGTCCAGAGAACCACTCACCACATGAACACCATCAAACTGTAAAACACATAAAAATAAAGTTGATATTTACAGACATGGGCACACTAAAAAAAAACTCCTAATTCGTTTGATGCTCATTTAAGGTTGTTATCATTTATTCGGAATGAGCAAATCACTCGACAAATAACTCAGACCTTTTACTAAGTAATCACAGCAAAAACTGTTGATTTGTATACAAAATAGGTGATTTGGACTAACCTGCAATGAATACACACGATTCGTATGCCCTTGCAGAGTGTGTAGACATTCTTCACGATCCGGATCCCACACACGCACTGTGTAGTCGTAGGCACCAGAAACGACGAGTTTCCCATCGTATTGAACACAACGCACTGCCGCCAAATGGCCAACGAGGACGTTAAGGCATTCGCCGGTTCCGATGTCCCACACCCGCAGGCTCGCATCTCTTGATCCACTAACAACCCTAAAGAAATGAATAAAGTTTCGTATACACCAAAGTGACAAGTTTCAAAAACAACGACAATTGTTCCAAAAGGGCATTTCTTAGGAGAATATATCCAAGAAAATAAGAAAGAAAATCAAGTAAGACTTACTTATGACCATGTAAATGCATGCACCGAACAGTTGAGGTATGTCCTTGTAAAGTATGTATGCAGGCACCAGTTTCGGCATCCCACACCTTCAGCGTGCGGTCGGTGCTACCACTGATGATGGTTTTACCGGACATTTGCGATGACCATACACCGCCTGTATGTCCTACTAATCTACGTAAACACTGAAAATCGCATAATTAACGTCAGCTTGTAAAAGACAGATGTTTAAGTATAAAATAATCTATACTTCTAAACAATGAAACTTAGTTACAAAACGTAACGATAGTTTTTCGTATCAAAAAGTGCCGAATTTATGGAAATATTGAAAACGTTCAGATTATTCATTACTTAATTCCATGAAATGAGAAGTTTTCAATGATATTCATAGCTTCAAGCTTTTGACACTGATATCAATGTTTATTAATTTGTGGGCCTTTTGCTTCCCACGTACAAGTGACCTCGGACATATTCATTGTTAAAAGTATTGATACGAGGACGTTTAGGATAATATATAAAATACAGGTAGATATAGAGCTTAATAGTGATATCGGTACTTTTTTGACATTATTAAGTGAACATTGCTTACCATTCCGGTGGTGGCAGACCAAACCCTAAGCGTATTGTCGTCCGAACCGCTCACGATGCGATTCCCACAGAACTGTAAACATGTGATTACATGATCATCGTGTCCTTTTAGCATCTTCGGTGTGCGTATTGGTTTCGTGCGCCAATTCATCTCGATTGCATGTTGCCGCATATAAACCGCCTAGAAAAATGAAATTCCAATAATTTTCCATGAAACTTTATAAAGTGATAACCACCACTGACAGAAATAAGTTTGTTAGAATGAAAAAATCATGTTCTAAAGAAAATATGATGCATGCGACTCCAAGAGTTTCGGTAGAAAACATATTTTTCCCTTTAAATAAAATTTCCAATGAAATAAAGTGTTTTTCTGTGTACTAACCTTCCATGGTGAACTTTGGCAACTCGGCGAACGCGTCCCGCGCCGCTTCGGTACATAGTCGATGCCAATCCGTTTGCACTTTTCTTTCCACAGCAGATTGTCGTCGGCAAGGAAGCGCCAACTTCGGCACGTTTGCGCCGCTCGTAGCAGGTCGGGTGGGTCGAGGAATGCGAGCACTGAGAGGGCCAACTCGCGTGGCAGCAAAGAGATAAAGTCGCGCTGGAACTGTGGCTCGATCACCTGCATCATGTGCCGCACCTGCGTTGGTTCGCAAGTGGCAATCAGCTCGTTGATGGCATGAATTCGTTCCGCATGTGACCAACTCTACATATCGAAACCAAAACTCAGTTAATAAACATCTGCAACTAGAAAAACAATCGTAAAAAGAAATACCTGAAATTGTTGCAACCATATTGAAATATTCGGTGGTGTCGTGTCTTTAAAGCCGCGTTGCTTAAGTTTCTCAGAGGGACTCGTGCCGCCTGCAATATAAACACAAATTAGTTTGAAAAAACAAACATGTTTTTGGGTGCTTACTAGGATATCCGTTATGACCGTCGAGTTTTCGTTTTCTCTGCAAATGAAAACCATACAATTGAAGTTAACTGAAATTTAACTTGTTGACGGTGGTCATTTTTATAAACTATGCATAAGAATTAATTCAGAGAGAAGATTAGACATTAATCATTTATTAGCCAACACATTTAAGTGTTACTAAATCATGAACAAATGTAAAAGGTCATCATTTTGTCGTAGGGGCTTAAGAAATATCAGGTTAATATTTTGTTGGCTAACTGCAAAAAAACTTCCTCTAAAGAACCAATAATTGTCAATGATGTTTCCAAGTCACGGAAGTAAAATTTGGAAATATTACTTATTGTAACACAACACAACCTAAGTTTACCCATAGAAAATGTAACAATGAAAACTCTACGAAATTAATTTGATGTACACACTCACCAGATATCTATCATTTTGATTTTGTAATGAGTATTTACTACTAGGTGTCACAGGTTCACTACATACAGATTGGAGTTTCTCATCATGGAAGTCCTCCTAAAATGTATTTCTTTGAGCAAAATGCAACTAGACATTTGTCACAATATTTACCGTTGCCTCCGTCTCTACCTCAAAGTCCTGTTCGTCCAGATTATTCTCAGAGCACTCATGCCACATTTCGTCCTGCTGCACATTTTCGTCACTTTCACCTAAACCTAAATTACTGAGAAATGATGACTTATTTGTATCGCCGTCGCAATTTAACTCAAGTTGGCCTAAATGTTCTAAATCCTCACACAATGGCTGTATATTATGATGAGAAGTACCTAAAAATACGTTACATTTAGCCCACTTGATTTGTTCAAACATAACCAACAAAAACTCAAAAGTTGCGTTTAATATTCGTTAAATCCCAAAGAGAAATGCAGTAAATATAAAGAAAAACTTACTACTTTCAGTTGGACTAGGGCTTGTACAGTCTTGTTTGTTATCAGAGCTATCTAGAGTATTCAGAATTTCCTCATTATTGGATGGACATGGTTCTGCCATTCTAAGGAATTATCTGCAAAAATCAATAAAAATAATTAGCAACCAAAAAGTATTAAGGAATAACCACCAATGAGTACTCTCAATCGCAAGTAGCACCTTACATTAGCACTGAGGCAATAACTAGACGAACGTTAGTCGAAAAACAGTCCAGCTAATCATAATTTGCACAACAATGTAGCGATATTTGTGTAAACTCAACTTTGCTGTGTGATGCAATGATTAAACATTAACTATTTACACTTGGGCTGCGCTCAGCTGAGGCTACTAATATATAAACATTGTGTGATACACATTTTGGAAGTGACCAGCGAGAAAATTTGCCAAAACTGGGGAATTCTGTACCATTTATCGCTCATCCCGAATTTCTGTTACGGTTGCGCTCCCCTGCCTGGTAAATATCGATGCGAAACGTGCGCGGGTGGGTGCTGGAGAAGTTGAATAGCTTGTGGATGAGGGCGGCGAAGACGAAGGCTCTTTGCCCTGTTCGGTATTTACGCGCGTATGCAACGGCCCTCGATGGCTGTGCTCTTTTTTGCGTTTGGATCGCGCTACGTGCCGGACTAAAAAGAAACACCAATTGCGAATATAACCAGGGTGATGTCGGCCATTCTTAAATAACTACAGTGTTGCCATGTCTGTCAACTAGCACGACTTGTTCGTAATTTTTACAATGTTGCCTCTTTTTCTGCATGAATGCTGTCAAAATATTTTTGAAAAACTACATTTTTTGATATTTCTTTGTTTTTTTGGATATTCTTCGAGTTTTTTTTTCTTGTAATTCGGGTTATAAATAAATAATTTTATTATAAATCATATGGTAATATTATCTTTAAATCTTTTACGATTTATAGTTATATTTCTACGATTTTGTTTTAAAATATACTTACAATGTTTTAAAGCAAGCACGAGGCAGTTAAATCATAATATTTCTGAATAATTATCGGTATGTAATTGTTATGTTAACATTACTTCAACATTTCTATGTTTTTTTTTGTTATATTTTAGTTATTTGTTAAGAGGTATTGCTACGCTCAAGAAGTTGCCTAGGATTTTCATTCTTTGGCAGTTTTATTAGCGGTTCGCTGTTAGTCTCGTTGTTGTATGAAAGTTCAATTACAAACTTTCCAGATTTCTTAGTTTCGATGTTTCCTTTTCAGTATCAGGTCATATTATATTGTTAGCACAGATACGTAAACAACGGAATTACGCCACAAATATATAATTCTAGTTTGTATCTATTCTTATTAATTGTATATTCACTGAGGGTTGTATGTACTCTGCCTTATTTTGTTTTGCCGAGTCTGGCATTCCACCTCTTCACCCTTTCTTCTTACATGTTCTTCTGTTTAGATAGCCCAACTACTGTTTCAGATAGCCCAACTTCCCAGTAAGCCAACTTTCTTTGGTCCTTCCACGTACTTCCCCCCATTCTCACACACCATTCCCATACATACTATACCATACGCTCATCTCTCATCCGATTCAACATTTCCTCGTACCTTGCCACCAAACTCACTGTTTCCCATCTCAGGCTCAATCTTCCTGTTTCCTACAGTACTATTTACAACGGCGTAGACCGTAGGTCCTTCAAGAACCACGCCTGTTCCTTCTCCACTACCTTCCATTCACTCAGACCCCATGTTTCCATATCATACAGTAACACTGGTCTTACACACGCTTCCCACAATCTCATCTCCACTCCCCAATTACTACCCCACGTTCGTCCCCATCCTCTCTCTTACCTATTTTTACTTATTGATTGTAGTTAATGCCAAAGAAGGCTGGTTAAACTAATGAGGGTAAGAAAATTTTCTGGATGTTGATAAATATTTTAATTCTTCAAAAACAATTGAATATTTGATTATCACCTTATTTTAGTGCACTCTTCCTCTTAAACTTTTTCAATGTTTCATAATTAGAATAAAATATTTAGAAAACATGTTTTGCTGAATATTTCTGTATAAACAACTAAAATTATAACAACATTTATTAAACGCGAATACATAATTTTTTAAAGCAAAGTTAATTAACATCTTGTTTTTACCATAACCAGTTTTTATTAACTCTTTTTTTATCAATTATTATAACAATTACCTTCATACACATACAATCGTTTAATTATATATAAAAAAACTGAACTACATATACAAGATTGAAATATGATCGTTATCAAACATTAAAAATTGTTTGGGCTTTCGGCGAAATCGCATTCATTGTTTTAATCGCTGAACTTTCGAACAGTGAAGTTCTGTTCGTGTATTTAAAGTTATTTATAACTCAAATTCCTACAACATATTTCGGCAATGATGATGACCTTCAAAGCGATTACTGGAAACATTTCGCGTTGCATGTAAACAAATATCTGGTTTTCGCAAATCAGCATTGCTAACGTAATAACAGAAACAGCAAGAGTATAGATTATAGAGGTATGAGCGAGACCGTTGATGAATACAAATGTTCGAAATTGCTTGTCATGCTATGTAATAATGTGATGTGATGTAATATTGTGATTTGAAGATGCGAATGTGAATGTGCCAAATCATCGTTTTATTTGAAGTAAGTTATTATTGTATTTTATTGTTTGTAAAATAATAGATATTAATTCTGGGACAATATTTGTATATTAATTTTGAGGAAAGGACACAAAATTTAAAATGTTCCAGGGTAACAGAAAAAAATGTATATGGTCGACAACTAAATGTTTTAATTCTTATTATCGAAAGCGTCATTTCGATGATTACATTTGCGACCTTTGTTTCTGTGCTAACAATAAATAGATTTGTCGTATGTATAGATTAATAGCATATACATGTTCCGATACCCGATATAATTGTATAAGAGGTGCGAAATATCCATCCAAGTGGTCTATGTTGTCTATGACTACTGACAATGTGGTCCCGGGTTCGATTCTCGGTGGGGATGCATGGTAAAGTGAATTCTTCTTCTTATCAATAGTATTAGCCTCTAATATGACTAGTTACATTGAAAAATAATTGAATAGAGCCGATGACCATAATAGTCGGAGCTCGGTAAACTCAAACAAAAAAAAAGAGATGCGAATATAATATCTTGGATCATGCGTGATTGTTTGCATGCGAATTATGTGCTAATAGGTCACGTGATATTTTATGATATACACCGACTGGTAGCTAACTAGGAGCACTTTATGCAAGTCACTCAATACTCAATTGACTGGTGGCATATATTAATTAGTTATATAGAGTTGTTAATAGATGAATCGCACATCAATGTGTTTCCCTTTATGGGTAACAGCCCTAGAAGAGGGGAGTATCCCATTGGAAACTAAAAATTGATCAATTTTACTTGCCCATATTAATGACAACCACTTTTTTTGCAACGAACACCTGTCGAGAAGTAAAATTATAAACATATATACGATCAACGTTTACGAGAAAACCATCGAGATGTCGATGTTTGTTACAAACAGGAAATTTCATTAACGGCAACTTTTTTTATAATCTCGCAAACATGTAGATTTTTTTGCCGGGACGTACATCGATTTGCTTTTCCGAAATGGGAATTCCCCTTCTGCCTACCCACGTCTTAAATTTCCAATATGGGGGTGCCCCAATATTAGTATTTTTTACAGAATAACAATTCATTTCCAATTATCACTGACTTAACTGTTACATTGGATCATTCTTTATTTTAAAATATTACTATTTTATTATGAGCAAAAGTTCAAAGGTCAAAACTTATTTTCTTCAAATCTGAAATAGGCAACGCAATATTAAAATGTTTAGTTTCCAAACTTTCGAATTTTAAACGAATTTTCCCTTTTCCAATAGTTTCATATAAAGTTAACACACTCTGAAACTTTGAACGTATCAAAATGAGTTCCCCACTAGTAACTAAGGCTTTATAATGAAACGATGATAGTTCGTCCGACTCCAGTCTAACGTTGTCCGTGCAACCTCACCATGGGTTTGTGCTTCAAACTCGTACTATTTGCGTTCACCGGTGCAGCCATACTCGTCGGCATGTGCCTCAATTACTGCTTCAAAGATAAAGATATCCCAGTCATCGAAGAAATCTACTGGGGAACTGGTAAAGCAACCACTGACGACAACACCATCAAACCATTCAAAATCAACGTCTCTGAAAGGTACGGTCCTTTCAAATGACTCCTAAACAAATTTTTGAGTTCCCAACTTTTATTCAGGTCGTAGTAGACTTAAAAGAACGCCTAGCCAAACACTGTGAGTTTACAAAACCCCTGGAAGGTGTCCAACAGCAATATGACATGAATATGAATCTTCTCACCGAGATTGTCACTTACTGGAAGACGAAATACGATTGGCGTGCACGTGAAAAGTTCCTCAATCAATATTCCCAATTCATGACGAAGATTCAAGGATTTGATATTCATTTCATCCATGTAAAACCCGAAAAAACTCAGGGTATTACCATCTATCCTTTGTTGATGCTTCATGGATGGCCTGGATCCGTTCGACAATTCTATGAATTAATTCCTTATCTCACAAAACCCACTGCAGAGAGAAAGTATGCGTTTGAGTTGATTATTCCTTCACTTCCCGGTTATGGCTTCTCTCAAGCTGCTTCAAAACCAGAAATGTCTCCAATGCAAATGGGCGTCATCTTCAAAAACCTGATGTCCCGTCTTGGCCACGAGAAATACTATCTGCAAGGTGGCGATTGGGGAAGTATAATCACCGCAAACATGGCTTCTGTTTTTGGGGATCACATCCTTGGACTTCACGTCAACTTCTGCAGCTCTGAGCTGCCAATAAGCAATCTGAAACTATTCTTAGGATCCTTCTGGCCTTCGTTGGTAGTTGATGCTAAATACGAAAGTTGGATGTATCCACTTTCGGCAGTTATTAAAGTTCTTATCCGTGAGTTTGGCTATATGCATCTGCAGTCAACCAAACCCGACACGGTTGGCGTGAGTTTGAATGATTCCCCTGTTGGTCTCGCGGCTACATTATCGAAAAGTTCACAACATGAACGAACAAAGCGTGGATTGAGTGTGCTTATGGTGGTCTCAAAGAAAAGTTCACGTATGATAAACTCTTGGATAATGTGATGATCTACTGGGTAGATTCAATTACGACGTCTATGCGTTTATACGATGAGCAGTTTAATACTGACATGTATAATCGATATTACCATAGGTATACTAAGTTCTTGACTTTGAAATCATCTCGGTGTGTTTATTATGGTTAACACTATAAACTTTTTGTAGGATTCCTATCATGGTACCAACAGCCTGTGCTATATTTAAACACGAACTTCTTTATACGTCCGAGTATATCTTGAAGGATAGATATCATAATTTAATGCAGAATAATCATTACGAAGATGGAGGCCATTTTGCTGCCCTAGAGTTGCCGAAAATTTTAAGTGATGATGTGTTATCGTTTGTTTATAAAACTTTGGCGGTGCCAAAGGCGAAGACTGATTAATTTGTTGCTTATTATTTATAATAAAATGTTTTGGTTATAATATTCTTGTTACAATTATTTAAATCAGCTAAACGGTGAAACCTAGGACCAGGTTTCACTATATGATTATTCAGATGGACACGGGATCAATCATTTTCTTCCATTATTGAATTGTGATTGTTTGGCGCTAGTCGCGGTTTTTGAAAACATTAATTTACTTCCCGTTGATTGCCCGGGACCAGACTTAACTGGATCTTTTGCTAAGTTTCTTGAGTTCTCGCGACACAAGTTTTACTCAAAGCTCACCTCAGACGTCAAAGTTCAAAATACACGAAATAAAAAAAGCACAACGACTTTATTTAAACGGAACAATGAACCCACAAATACAAGAGCAAAATACAAGTAAACACGACAACTCACCAGATGAGAAATGAACAGAATCCGGCGCGTACCACGCTTTTATGATGGCGCAGCGCTCCCTCTGCATTGCTACTGAGCGCATCCCCAACGTCTTAAGCATAGTGGCGTAGCAAGCAATCCCTATCTTAGGTAACCAACTCAACAGTGATTATTAAAAATCAAGTCAATCTACAAACGAACCCACGGACGTAGGTAAATTTCCGGTGTGCACCGGATTCTAATTATTATAGATTCCGTTATAGACAGTTTTATTTTAATGCAATTTTGAAGGGATGCACAAACAGAGTCGCTCTAAAATATTCTGAATGAGAAAGGCAAATACTGCTAAAAAGGATGGAAAGGTTTGAAATGAATTATTATTATCTAATGATGAAATTTGGAATCACACTGAAGTGTTGAAACACAAAGGTGTTAGCAAATAAAACGAAAACCATTAAATATTATATTATACCAAAGATAAATAATTACTCTTGAATAGTTTGAGACCATTTTCGAATTCTGTTGTTTGATGATATTCGTTCCTGGAGGATCGTATGGAATTTAAATCACATAAAAACAAAGATATTAAGAAAATCGTTAGTACAAAATGTTAATGTTAAGATCTAAAAACAAAATAATCTTATCTATAAGAATATTTGATGTAGAATGATTTAATTCAGATTTCTTTTTCTTATTATTTCCAATTTTAAGGTTTTTCATCAATGCTGACAAATCTGCTTTGTAATCTTCAATTAACTTCTTTTCCGATTTTACAATTTACTTTTTAAAGATTTTTCGACATCTCAAGTGCAACTATAGCCTAGACTGTTATTCAGAAGTACAGAATGATTTGCTGCTTCTCTTTTTGGCCCTGAGTATCATACCATTACTAATAATAAATATTGTCAATATTCCCTTCCACTATTCAACAAAATCAATTCACGTTGAAATTTCACATTGGTTTGGACATTTCCTTAGATGAATTTTGATGACATAACGCATTGTAACTTTAACCGAACCGTGACCGTCAAACGCCGCCATATACGAACATAGCGATGTAATAACACTCATCAAATGATTACGCAACGGAAGATGCGAATAACGCTGGCTCCAGATTATGAATGATTAGTACAATGTGCGTATTATTCACTAATTGAGAATTGCTTATTATATTGCAATCACAAACTGAACTGGACGCTTTTTATTGCAAGTCATTTTCTCACACATTGGATGTATTAAAGTACTGATTACACTTTGTCAGACTATTTACCATAATCTGAAGTATTGATTAAACATTAAGATTTACGTGTGTATCGAACACTTGCTATATTTACTATTCAAACATCGGTTGCTATCTCATATTCATTTTTTGAATCATGTCTTCGTTATATTTTTTTCTTTTAATATTTCTAGGACGATACAAATAATTACATTTCAAGCATTGCACGATAAATAAATTCTCTATCTTCTAAAAATACAAATGTATTTTATATATTAAATAATAATATATTAAAATATCATAGTATGATATCAAATATGTAAGTTGATCCAAACTAGTCGAAACTGTCGAAATTATGAGATATATCTCATGGTACGAAAATATTTCGCAGTGTATTTACAGCCAAATTTTGATTGTTATTTCAATGAGGATCAAACACGTTCATGTCTCCCCTCTTATGCCACAAACGTTGTATAATAGCCGTTACAACTGCACAAGCAAGAATGTTTGTAATACATGATAACGGTACGAACTGCGGTTTAAAATGAACGATCGACATGTCGGTCGGGTTCAGTCTGCGGCTGGCCGTGTGTCCTTCACGTCTTCATCATGGGTCTATGCTTCAAATTGACGCTACTTGCCTTCACCGGTGCGGCCATCCTCGCCGGTGTGTGTCTTAATTGCTGCTTCAAAGAAAAAGAGATCCCCGTCATCGAGGAAACCTATTGGGGAACCGGTAAAGCAGCCACGGACGACAAGACCATCAAACCGTTCAAAATTAACGTGTCTGAAACGGTATGTCTCCTTGAAATTCCTCGAAAATAGTTTGTTAGTTTCCAACGATTTATTTAGGTTCTAAAAGACTTGAAAGAACGTCTAGCCAAACATCGCGGGTTTACAAAACCTCTGGAAGGTGTCCAACAGCAGTATGGCATGAATACGAATCTCCTCACCGAGATTGTTACTTATTGGAAGACGAAATATGATTGGCGTGCACGTGAGAAGTTCCTCAATCAGTATCCCCAATTCATGACGAAGATTCAAGGGTTGGATATTCATTACATTCATGTGAAGCCTGAAAAAACTCAAGGTGTCACTACCTATCCTCTGTTGATGCTCCATGGATGGCCTGGATCCGTTCGGGAATTTTACGAATTGATTCCTTATCTTACCAAACCTACTGCTGGAAGAAAATATGCGTTTGAGTTAATTATTCCTTCACTTCCCGGTTATGGTTTCTCTCAGCCTGCTTCAAAACCAGGAATGTCCACTATGCAAATGGCAGTCATCTTCAAAAACCTGATGTCCCGCCTTGGCCATGAGAAGTACTACCTTCAAGGTGGCGATTGGGGTGCGCTAATCACGTCAGACATGGCTGCCGTTTTTGGTGATCATGTACTTGGTGTTCATTCCAACATGTGCAACTCGGACATGCCTCAAAGTACAATGAAACTTTTCTTGGGTGCCTTTTGGCCTTCGTTGGTAGTTGACGCTAAATACGAAAGCTGGATGTATCCTCTGTCGAGTGTGTTTAAGATTATCATGCGTGAAATGGGTTATTTACATCTACAGGCAACGAAACCTGACACTGTTGGTGTAGGCCTGAACGATTCTCCCGTTGGCCTCGCGGCTTACATCATCGAAAAGTTCACAACATGGACGAACAAGGCGTGGATGGAGCGTGCTGATGGTGGTCTCAAGGACAAGTTCACTTACGATAAACTCCTGGATAATGTGATGATCTATTGGGTGACTGATTCAATTACGACATCAATGAGATTATACGCAGAGACTATTAATTCTGATCATTACAGTCGTGAATATACTAGGTAAGTTTTGGGGAGAAATCTTTTAATCATGTTGTACCTTCTGATTACCTAAAAAATACATATTTTACTCTCTGTGCAGGATTCCTGTGAAAGTGCCCTCAGCTTGTGCCTTATTCAAACATGAATTGATGTCTACATCTGAGAGCATCTTAAAGGATAGATATCACAATTTATTGCAGGCTAATCGTTTTGAAGATGGCGGCCACTTTGCAGCCATGGAATTGCCAAAAATGTTGAGTGATGATGTTTTGTCCTTTGTTGATAAGACTTTGGCAGTCCCAAAGAAGAAAGCTAATTAAGTTTGTTATTATATGTTCATTTATTTTTGATTATAAACATTTCCTACATAATCATTTGTAGCAATTTTTTTTGGAGTTCCACCCCCTAAGGTGGTATTGCCTGTTCACCGCTCTGAACACTGTGCATATGGTTTTTTTTTTGCGGGACCGTTGCAGCGTTGTTGGGGAGACCGAGTGGTTGCCCATCCAACACGTAGCTACAACGCGGCAAGCCGCTGCAATTGTAGCCATTATATTTTATAAAATTATGTCTTGCACGCACTGGTTTTAAACAATTATGGCTGGGGTCAAATTTTATTTATCTTGCGTTGCTAGGTGTGTCAAATAGTATCTGAAAATAGTAGTTTTTCTGCATAATTTCATGTGTTCTTAGTGCTAGATATTTCCGCCGCCTAAGAATGAGAGTAGGCTAAATGTGAAAAAGTGAACATAATCTCTGGTAGATAAATTGATAATCATGAAAAAAAAGGGTTCTAGTCACAGATGTCGCATGCGTGGAACACTGATCTATTTTATATATTTGAGAAGGGTAGAAGGCGCGGGTAGGATAGAAAATAGTATCTTTCGAATATTCCCAAATCACTGGAGGTAGTAGAGAAAAAGCGATCATAGCCTGGTTATTAAGTCCTGACACTATCACGAATGCATCAGTTGCTAAGAGAGGTGGGGACATTGGTAGGATAAATGGCGCAGCAATGTGAAATTTTAAAAATATTTATAACGCCAGAAACTCACCATTTTGCAAATTAATTTACGATAAATAATAAATACATATATTTATTCATTTACATAGTCAACATCAACACTGTCCATTTATACAACAATCACATTTTTCTTCAAAATACTGTATTTTGTTCATAAAATTACAGTGGAACATCTTAATCACTTTCCTCAGTTTTGTTGGAATGCTTGTCACATATCACAGTAAAATTACTGAAAATAAATCATGTTAATTAAATGTTTCACAGTCAATTAAAATATAAAACCTTACTGTATAAGACGGGGCAGTTCTTTACTCTTATATATTCTAAAATGGTCAAAATTTAATCTCTTTGGAAATTGCATATAAGTAACTTCGCCATAATCGGGTGGTCGCTTATCGGTAGCAATTTGGGCCAACTATAAAATATTATTTTCAGAATAAAAATACAAGTAATAATTAGAAACACTAAATTTTTTCATTATTTTTACCTTTTTTCCCAACGTGCAAGGAATTATCCCGTCGTCTTCAGCATGTAGTATCATAATTGGGCAGGAAACATTTAGAATGTACTCGTCAGTGGAAAAGAGGAAACCATTTCGTTTCAATGGTCCTCTGATTGTTTGATCAAACCATGGTAACCATGCAAAGAGCTTGAATAATATTAACATTTTTGCTTTTAAGAAATTAGGAAATTCCTATTAAATTTGTATAAACATATGTGAATTTTGTCACGCTCACGACATTTTGAAGTCAATATTTATAACTTTATAACGATTTTTTACCCTCAGTTTTCACAAAAATCAAATAAAACTATCAATAAATACCTTTCCATAAGGATGTTGTGAAATCTCCTCATCCATATTCGTCATTGGCGACTCCAATATCAATCCATGAGGCAGTAAATCTTCCGGCAAACCATTAATAGTAAGTGTACTCAAAGGTGTACCAAGTGAATGTCCCCAAACATAGATTTTCCTCTCGGTCCTCTGCCGCACCCACCGAAAAATATGTACAGCATCCGAAGCCACTCGATATTCGGTTAAAACCGATGGTGTCGAATCCCCATAATCACGATAATCAAACGCAACGAGGTGAAAAAAACGCAGCAGAACATTGTACATATGAATCGGATCTCTTCTACACTCGCCACTGCCGTGGAAATAAATAACCACATCGTTTGTGTTATTTTTGAGCATCTCATCCAACCATTCAGCACGTTTCTCTGAATCTTCCGGCGGTTTTATGCTGTTTGGATCACTCATATTCGGATATTGTGAATATGCTAGAAAGTGCCACACACCCAGGGAAATTTTCTCTTCGCCATCATCTTCGAAATCAAGGTAGAAATTTCGAAATATTAACTTTCGGTGGCCTTTTATCGTGTCGTAATATTCATGATCTGTTGGTAAACCGACTGAAACAATTAAATAATAAATTAAATGTTAAATTCTGGTATAAAAATGTTTGTTTATCTTGATATAGGAATTAAATAGAATAACTTACTATTTGTAAACATTGCAAGCCTTTGAATGAAAACCCAGTGAGCAAATACCACAGGAACGATAATGAAACCAATAATTAAAGCTATACATAGTAGAGCAAGTCTAAAACAACATAATTATACACATTTTGTAATAAAATGAAAGAATCTTGAAGCTTACAACGTGACTAAAATGTAATAAGATATGAGCCTGATGCTTTTCTGATGTTCAAACAATTGTACAGTTTGTGTTTCATCAAATGACAACGTACTTTCTTCTGTCATCTCATTAATAGAGTCTGTTGATAATGTTAGCGATATCCTAGCATCGTCCTGTAATTTTACATCATTAATTGTAGAATCATTGTAATGAATCGTTAAGGCAACAAATAACAAATAACTTACTCTTTTCCTTGTTTTTGCTCGTCGCTCCTCGTTCATACTGTGCAATTTATTGTATCTTTGTTTAGAAGCAACATCCAGGAGAGATTATTGAAGCGGACATAATGTTCTGATGATTCATGATTGATTTTGTACAACTTTTTTGAGACAGATCTGGTTTATCTCAAGGTTATTGAGGTTTTGTTCGAATTATGCAAGGCCTCCAGTAGATTACACTGCAGTATTGAATCATTATTTAATTTTTCAAGAGAAATGATATTGTTTGTCTTCTGAGGTTTTAGGTGTTATTGTAGTGAATGTAATTAGGAATAACTGAAATAATTTAAGTTTTCCAAATTTTTCTGTTTGTTTAATAACATGTTAGATGGTGCTAGTAGTATTATTAGCTTATATTATAGGCGTTAGATGGCGCTACCAGTATCAAGATGGGAGAAAATTAAGATAGACTTACCAAAATTGATTTTAAAATAATTGCTAATATCCAAATCATGGATTTCTCATTCAAACAGTAATGAATTCTTCATTAAATGTAGTTTGTTTTGGTATATACTGTGCTGTGAAGCTCAAAGATAGTGTAATAATTAAGAAATCTAACATTGGATGGCGCTACCGATACCACAATATCATTTAATTTTTAACTGTTTTATTTAAATATTTAGTTTAATATGAATTATACTTAAGGGTTATCTATATTTTATAAATGCTAACTTAGATAAATATATTTGCAGTCGAAAACAGGAGAGCAATGGACTGAATTATGAACAACTAGATAAATGTGCGGTATTTCTTAATAATTTAATATAAAGAAATCAAAAATCATATCATGACAACACCATATTATTCCTATTGATTGTTGCATTTCAATCGTAAAGTGTACATAAATGTGGAAACTCTATTAAGATTAAAGGAATGTTGGAATTATGCTTATTACTGACGTTCCAGAAAGTCAATAATAGTTTATCGTTCTCGTTCGCTCGATATATCATTCAAAAGTAGCCATTAAACTTATTTTCCCTCACAGTTCTACATTTCAAAGCTCAACTCATTCCATTCATAACCTAATTTTAATCTAACCTCAACTTAACTTCTATTTACTATTTGTTGTCATAATTTCGGTTCATATACCTGTAAATTACTTTAAAGAGTATTTAATAAATAGTAAAATATTTGCAGATATATTCAGATTAGCAATTAATTGTATATAGTTACATTCTTTATTAAAATACAGTTGAATCGCACTATACACATGTTAATAAATTGCTATCGTTAAAAATATGAATGCATGACATCGGCAGTCGACGATTGTTTGTCGTCCATTTCTGCGCGCAGTTCATTGTTAATTGTGATTTACATATTTACGATTGCATTTCCAATTGCGCACCGCATTTTCCGTCGGCTCGCGTAAATTGCAAAACAAACCCACAGTTTTGCTATTGTTCTACATTCATTGTAAGCCGTGTTTGACAATAAAATGCATACATTTGTTATTTTATTACGCATATTTGCCGAGAATTGCGACCGTCATATAGTCGAGTACGTATGAATGTGTTCACTAAATATTTGGTGGCGATTACAAAAGGTGTAATTTTCACGCCATACCGCATTGTTGCACATGTAATCGCAATCATAATCACGTCGTGTGTTATCCATATCCACATACGCACTCGTACTTGTGTCATAAATATTTATGAGTGGTTGATAAAGTAAGGTGGTGGTTGATAGCAGAGGCTGGCGAATCCAATCTTTAATTAGAGCAGGGAGTTCAAAACTGTGGTACGCTCAATCCTAGAGGAGTGATTTTTTAATGGCGTATGAATGGAGGGGCAGCGGAGAGTATAAGGCAGAGATAGGGAACGCTTTTTTTGGGTCTGTGTGTCAAAATCAACAATAATCTGAATAATAAAAGGATCCTAAATGCATGTGGGTCATTTTAAATTAGTAAATGGGTCATTAGGCGACCCACGGGTCATATGTTGCCGACCTCTGGCACAGTATGGCATAAATACTCATTTCATTAAATGTTTTGATGTATCTAGAACAGGACTGAGCAACCCGTCGCCTTCAATGGCGATTTACCGGTCGCGACGTGATTTTAGTTAGATAGTTCGATCTTCAATCTTCTTTCGGTATCCTTGTTCAGGTAGTCCTCCTCGTTTAGTCTCTTTGTAATTCGCGCTTGCACTTGATTATTCCATGACTTTCTTGGCCTCCCGCCCTTTTTGTTTACTTCCATGTCATTTCGGGCATATTTCATCCTGCATGCGTCGCATGTGCCCGTACCACCAAATTTGTTTTTCCTCTGTTACGTCTATTAGAGTCTTTTCTACCTTCATTCAAGTGTTAGTTTGCAGCATCTACGATTTTATGAATAAACAGGTAAAATTTCTTTGATTTCTATGGAATCCGGCATCTGCAATGAGTCAGGATTGACAAATAGTGGGATAAAATAGCTATTAACACTTTTGCAAAAGAAATGCAGAGCCTCATTAAAGAGATTGTGCAAGTGATAATTTCTTATAGGAAGGTAAAGAGCTTCGCAACTTAACGGGTTACGCCGCAAGCCTGTCTGCTTGGACAGCTATAAATTTCACAAGCAGTGCGAGGTTTGCGAGGACTATAGAAATCATTCCATTCAATCCTGTATACATATAGGTTGAGCAGTCATGATCTAGAAGGTTAAATGGTTATAAAAAGGGAACAGGTCTTTCAATAGTTAGAGATTGTGTATTTCCTTTAAATTTGTGGGAACTAAAACCCTTTTCATAGGTTATTGAATCACATATCATCATATTAAGAAACTAATCAAAGAATATTTGCCATAAAACGAATTATGGTCATTGTACTAGAAAAAAAAAGTAACAATATGCCATTTTTATACCACGGTTTAGTCTTTACTACACCTCTAGGAATAAAATTTCACCTACAGTTTAATATCAAACATTACGTTACGATCGGCTACTGTTAGAAAAAAACTGTTTGAGAAACACTGCATTAAAGCATGAATCTCGAGTACCTTCAGTACGAAAGGCCGAAATTGTTGATGTTATCATTCCATTTCGGTCAGGCCAGTCCGTGGGGTGCAGTTTCCCGTCCGCATCTTGGCGTCTCGTGATCGCGATCCCGCTGCTCCTGCTTCCTCGCTTTCCAACTACTTTTCGCCAGTGGAAATGCTGGAAAACTATACACTGGAAATGTATCCCGCTATTTGGGTGGAAGTGTAGCCGACTTCACTCGGTTTCGCTTGTCCACACATTTTATAACCTTATATGAAAGCTGCGTTTCGTGTGTGGTGGCCCGGTGGTGCCGCGTTGATAGCGTTGGAGTGAGGTTATGTTTTGATAGCGGACGTGAAAATGTAGCAAAACAATGTAAGTGATATCTCAGATAACGGATATTTTCTGATATTCTTTAGTTAGGATAAAATGGGATATTTGAACACATTTCTAAGGGTTTGCGTTGCTTTTCTAGTCATTTCTAGCCTTCCTAAAGAAAAAATTGTCTTGGAAAGCAGCTAAAGTCAAAGTTTAGAGTTCAGAGCAAACTTTATCATGTTCTGCCCACATGACACATGAAACAGGAGATATTTTTTGTTATGATAATGCCAGGAAACATTGATAATATTCTATAATTTTCGAAAATTTGACAAACTAAAAAACCGAAAATTAACTAGTATTTTATCATTACAACATTGAATAACTGAAATAACGATCATCCTTTTTTATAACAGTGGATATGTTATAAAAAAGGATGATTAAGTAAATTTGTGTAATAAATTTTTCATTCCACACTTGTTCCACGATTTCCCTCTGTCCGAAAAACGAATACATATTTTAGTATAGAACACTAGAGACTGGTCGGACATTCGGTATAATCAACGTTTATGTTGACATAAAAGTGCGCCGACGGCACCCACGACTCCCAAGGAATTCGCCGAGCCCGTCGAATGAAAGATAACTCTTCTCCGGGGCGGTGGCGGCAGCAGCGGCGTACATCGCCTGACCATGAAAAATTTAATCTCGAATCCCGTTGAAACTGTCGGATCCAATTCGGGGCATTCGAAAGCTATCAAGTGCCCCGGGTCCGGCGGGAATCGCGCGGGAATCACACATGTGACAAGTGATGTGGGCATGACGGCGCTAGCCACCCACCTCCACACTACCGTTACCATCACCACTGCCTAGTTGTAAAAACTGAGTGCCCCACAGTCCCCCTGCAGATCATTCCACACATCCGCTGCTCGTGCTACATTCGGACATATTTTTCAATTTTAAAACGGGGACAAATTATTGGATATACATCAAGGATACTGAAAAGGATGGAAATTATAGGGAATTTTGTTGGAAATTTTCAATTGTGATATTTACAAATCGGTTAAATTTTTTCAATTTTTTTTATTGTTGAAACGGTGATTGCAGGTTCAAGTCCTGTCGGAGGTATTCATCATTTTCTCTTTCTTATTATTGCAATTCGTGATTAACATCCTAAAAATGGCCTATCGATGATTATTTGTTCATATTGATATGTCAAAGGCAGCTTCGCTGCAGTCATACTTCATGACAATATGATATGGTAATATTACGTTCGAGAATGTAAACATCTCTTAATAAAATGTTCGCAGTCCAATTCCGATGATACGTATCACGTTCTTAAGATGACCTAACAATTTCGTATCTCACTAAAAAACTGTGCATAACCTTCCATGATCATTTTACACTTTATGATGTAGGAACTATATGAACCGAAAACATGCTTTTTACAGTTAATAAATGAATGCAAACATAAATTTTGACACATTTACAAGCTATCGAACATAATAACGCCCGTTTAAGATTATTTATTGCCGTCATTTGTATCACTTTGATTGCCACCCTGCCAGTACGCCGCGGCGCGTTCCTCGGCGTGGATTGCAGATTACGACACACTCGAATGCGAAATAATCGCAGGCGCATCGCGCGGCTATAAATAATAATCAATTGTTTCTCGTCAACGCCCCGCGAGAATCAATGCCGGCTTTTGTTTGCTATTCAGCGCGCTCACATGCCCGGCGCCTCCACCAACCTCCACGAACCACAACGGCATACCTCTACGCTACGCTCTCTCGCTCTCCGCCATGCCACCGCCATCGACATGTCAAACGATACACATTCAATTGAACCGTGTAAGTCGATAATGCAGGCCGGGGCCCCGCCAGCCGGCAATATCTCATCGCGACACACAAGCATATCGTCGCCGAATATCGGCCAGCGCGATCGCATTCGTATTAGTCAACTGTATGCCCTGTGCCTCCACCATATCCTCCATCATATAGATATTCAATAAGCGTGACATGATAAACTAGTTAACTAAACGACGACTATCAAACTAATCACTTAGCAGAAGCTCGCATTCGTAGCGTGAAGACAATAAGCGAAAAATTGCGAATTTGGGTAATTATATGTCCGAGATGAGAAGTTTATATGACAGCATGTATAATGAGCATTGTAATAGACAGTATTCAGAGGCGGGTTATGTTTTGGAATATTCATGAGAGTTAGAAACAAAAAGAAATTGAAAAAAAATGAAACAAATAGTTATATTTAAAATTAATGAACAGACCAAACTCATAAATAAAAACTTAACTGAGTTATTAGTATTAAACTAATAGTAATCAAATAAAATGAAATATAAGTAGTTGGATGATTTAGTATGACCTTATATATCAAGACTACTAATATAAAACGAATTTTATATACTTTTAAATTCGTTTAAAGGGAAAATAATTATAATTTGTAATTATTTTATCTTTAAACGAGTCGCCTGTGACGACGAATATAATAGTCATACATGAACAGAGCAAATATTCTACATGTATGTATCTTGCTTCTGTTGGCCCTGTTGGCTCTGTGGGAGGCGGCTGTGGCGGTTGGGAGGCGGCACGCATCGTTGCGTAGACGTGAACCGGTAATTACAGAGATAATTTAATAACGGTGGCGGTAGCAGTGCCGGTGGCAGAGCGCTGTTCAAATGCTCTAATTCTGGCATCAGCATATATCATGTCCTGTCCTGTCGCTCTCTCCTGCCTCCGCCGTCGGGAAAATTCACTTAGGTACAGCCCAAGAGCGCTTGGCAAAAAGTGCGCAATTGCAATATGAGAAATAATTGCGAACGCCCCGTATTTATTTTGCTATTACGTGCGATGGGCAATGTTTAATTTCGCATCCATGCGTGCATGCGCTTTTTTCGCAATCACGCAGCCTATGAAAAAATCATCGAGGCCCGCATGTGTTTATTTACTCATCACGATTAAGTTTTGAAATTTAGTATCAGAAATCATGATTTTTCGAGTTTCGGAATTATTGGTTCAGGAATTAATAAAATATGTCCTAAGTAATTAAATCAAGAAAATCTCACCGAAAATTGTGGCGTATTTACTTCTGAATCGATTGGTGTAAGATTTTTGAACATAAGAATATAGCAAATATTAATAAAAGTGCAATTTTTGGGACAAATCGCTTCTTTTTTGGCTAGCGAAAATGTCGCCATTATTCCAATCAACTTTCATCAATTATAATATCGCTTCTAGGTCACTAAATGAAAATGTATTACAGGAGATTGTAGAAAATTTTACTCTGAATCGAATGGGGTATAATTTATAATTATATAATTATGGGAAATATTTAATTAATTGACATCTTTAAAACTAGCCATTTTGCAGAAAACTCGATTTTCTTAATTCTACCATTTAGCCACTACTTGATACTGTTGGACTTGTGTCTTCTTATTGTTAATAAGAGTAAAGTTAAGACGAAAAGCTCCACTCAAGAAGTTGTCTAGTTTAACAAGTTTGTCAGGCTGTCTATAGGTATCATGGCTCCGCGTAGCGGATCCTTTGCATTTTCATACTGCTTCGGAACAGATCTTCTGAGATTTCTGGGCTTTCGAATCGATTCAGCCTAGATTTCCCGGTCGTTTGAACCAGATCTTAGGAGGATCATAGTCCTTTGACCCGAATCCTCAGAGCTTTCATGGTCATTCGATACCTAGAATTTTCATGATCATTCGAACTGCATCTTCAGAATTGTCATGGCCCTTTGAGCCGGATTTTTCTAGTTTTAATAGCCCTTCGAACCGGATCACACATTTTTCGATAATTTGTCGATATTATCCTTTATTTTTTTTATTATATCAAAAAAATTACATTGAAAGATTACAATATATATCCTTTAAAAATATATATCTAAAATTATCACAAACTAGATAGAAATTGTCAGATGTACTCTATTTGTCAATTCTAAGTAGTAACATTGACATGGATCAAACGAAATTTTAAGTAAGTACATTTATATGCTCTTAATAATTCAAGTGAATTTCAAGATAACACCATTATTTCCTGATTAAGTTCTATATATTCTAATAATATCAATATGTCTATGGTCAAAATAAAAATAAAAAACTTCCCCAATCCAAGTTTTTCTCATGTCCCTACCTTCCAGAAAAATATAACCGATAAAATGCTTTTCCTCTTTGTTGTCATTGGTATTGGGATTCGTTGCACGAGTTTTATACATCCTACAACTTCACCATTTCTTAACCATCTTCAGAATTGTCATGGTCTTCTGAGCCGAATCTTTCAAGTTTGAATTTCGATATTTTTTCGATATTTTCCCCTAATTTTATTTTATCAAAAATATAAATTGAAATATTACATTATATATCCTTTAATAATATATATCTAAAATTATCACAACCTAGATAGAATTTGTCAGATGTACTCTGTTTATCAATTCCAAGTAGTAACATTAACATGGATCAAAAGAAAATTCAGGTAAGTACATTTGTATGCTCTTAATAATTCAAGTGTATTTCAAGATAACACAATTATTTCCTGATTAAGTTCTATATATTCAATAATATCAATAATATCAATATGTCTATGGTCCAAATAAAAATAAAAAACTTCCCCATTCCAAGTTTTTCTCATGTGAAAACCTTGCAAGAAAAATATAACCGATAAAATGCTCTTCCTCTTTGTTGTCATTGGTATTGGCATTCGTTGCACGAGTTTTATGCGTCCTGCAAGTTCACCACTTCTTCACCAAACCAACGAAATAACCCAGCAGCCTTGGCATTAAGCGTCTTGCCTCTAGAACCCTCCGAAAACGCTTTCAAACCGTCGCCATCGCACACAACTCAACTCGACCCACCGGAGACGCGTTGAACAGATCGTTAAGTAGTAAAGTAGTAAGTAAACTCATTACGCACACCCCGGCGTTTTCGAAACTTTTTTAACTTGCCTAATCATCCTGGCCCCACCGTGCACTGCAGCTCGCCCCGGCCGCGGTTAAATCATTCTTTTCCCGCGTGCCGCCCCCGCACATCGCCGCCTACAACTCCTCGACAAATATTGCGCGCAACTTTCGCCGCCACTCGGCAAGTTTTCGCAATGAGCCCCCGAGTTTGCTACATATTAAGCTTTTAATAAAAAATAAAGTTCAACGCAACGCAGGCAGGCAAGTGGGGCCAAGTGAGGGGCATGGCAGGCGTTCATTTAAGTTAACAATTTATCTATTAGGCAGTGCTGTATCTGCATCTTAAAGAAGATAAATTAAATTTGCAATAGTTGGCAACAGACAGCCGGAGTTTAGTCGAAATTGTGTAGAACTTTGTAGAACAACTATTGGTTAAATATTAAGATAACCAGCAAACGGTGAAAAAATAATGGTATAAGATTTTTGCTTATTAAAAACTATGATTCTAATAATCTTTATATACAGTCCTGTATAAATTGTTTTAACATTATATATTTTAGAAAAAATTTTAACCTTACTAAATTTTGAATATTGACTTAAGAAATATTTCAATTGGCACATTCAAAGAATGTTGCAAATTTTTTTGTTACTAATCAATTAGAAATACATTTGAATTGAAAAGTAGCTAAGTGAGATATTGATTAATTCGATTTCGATCTTAAGAACATCAATAAAATCAAGTAAATTGAAGTAAAGTATCACTCACTGAATGTTTTTTACATAAATAATAACAATTAAGCTTACATTATCTTTGCATATCATTAATATATTTAAATTCGCAGTTAAACAAACATAAACTATTTTTAATTTTTTTAAACAAAGCGGTGCTTGTTATCGGTCTCAAAAGTTTTGAATCCATGCTTTGATATACGCAAAACCGGTTTTGATTATCACGTTCTTTTTCATTCGGAAAATGGGGAAAATTCGGGAATTTGCGGAAGAAGTATTTTTGGATTGTGTCATCTTCTGAATGTATAAATCTTAATATTAGGAGCCATGATGACTAAAACAAAAATACGTGTGTTAATGCCTTTCATTAGTAGCTAGTTGCCTCCGAGAATAGAGAGAGGAATAGCCGCTTTTCGGTGTATACATACGAAAAATACCTAATTCTAATTGTAAGTCGGTAATTAATAGTAATAAAAATAAACGAAATTAACATTAAAAAGGCATATATGTATGCATTACAATACAAGAGACGCACCATGTTGTGTGTGAAAATGAGTGGTAATAATAATAATAATAATATATTTATTGCAAAAAGCAAGAGGCTATCGACAACGAGTGGTATTTTCCAGTATTTGAAAAAAATTAACATTTTATAAAAACAGTCTAAAATGTTTTAAATGCCTTGTAGTGGACGTGAGTATGAAATTATTTTCAACCTAAATTTCAACACCTTTCACAAGACGGCACTGCTTACTCTTGTTATAGAAAAACATCAAATAATTACAAAGAGATGTGACTACATATTCCAATATCACTTCTTCACTTTCATATTTAAAAGGGAAAATTCTGATAAAAGACAGCTTTTGGGTCTTAATCAGTAGCCTTAATCAATATCTGAACTATTTAAGAATATTCCCTTAAAAGTTTAACTCGATAGCTGCTTTATAGATAATTCAGTTCAATAGTCGTCAATTGATTTTTGAAATAAATATGCATTCTGTGCTTTTTGACACTTTCTTTCAAATTTTGATGATTAAAAATTAATTTAAAAATATTAATATTCAACCAAGAATGGTTATATAAGTTGTTTTTTTCTCTTTTGCGAAATGTCTATTCTATAAAAGCAGAATAAAACAATTCTAATAATCGAATATTATTCCCCAGTTAAATTGAAGGAGCAAATTCCCTCCGATAAATGTATATTTACCCCGATTAACAAAGTTATTAATAACATTAAAGCATCTGGCCGGTTAGAAAGCACGAATATTACACGAATAATAAGCGGTCATGCAAATACTCGCATCGCTGCCCCCATACGACAACCGCGCTCCCTCACCACCGACGCCACAAGTAGCAAGAGATTTGCCACCCGCGCTGCGCCGTGCTCGCACGGCCCAAACGACCACCCCAATGATACTCCCCAAAACCGCCGAGATCGACCGCGTCGACTACAACAACTACAACGGATTTACGAAATTGCGCGCGCGTTTAAAGTCGACCTTACGAAAAGCCAAAACACCTTTCGACCAAGGGCAGCGATTTGGTGGAGGCGCCGGGCAACAGCCTTAACACCATGGAGCCTACTCGCACCTACACTCAAACACGCACACACAGTCAAACAAACGAGCAAGTGGCAGCAGATTACTGTAATGGCACCCTCCGAAGGTTCATAGCTAAGGCACTCGCAATTAATACGTTCATTTATAACTCAATTAAGCGCACTTTGCATGATTTCTAAAGCGGTGTGTCTTAGTGTTGTATAGTGGGCTGCGTTCATCGAAATATCGCGCTGCGCCACTTTGGTAGCCGATCTCGAGATGCTGGTTGTGCGGGTTGTATACGGAAACAATAAGGAAAGTTTCGCAAACATCGTGGCGCAACACCTCTCCGGCGTGCAATCCTTGTTTGTTTATGTATGAAGTAATTATACGTATGACCCGATGCACCAAACCGTGCCTCGCCGCCGCCGCCACAGCCCATTGGAATATAAAGCAATTAAACTAATCTCAAGTGCGCGTTTGCTACGGCCAGGCGCTCGCTTTGTTATGATTTAAGTATTAATGCGCGCCTCGTGCGCAATGCCGAGTCGAATGGAGCAATTGCGTTGGCAATTATGACCTCATCAAGTCATCAGGAGCAAGATGGGTTTCATACAACTGGCATTGTAACCTCAAATTAACATATTTAACTCCATCTCTTGATAAAGTATATTAGTAAGCTTGCTTAAGAAGAAAAATGGTTGGCTTTAAATTCTGTCAATTTTATCAATTCCTATAAATACATTTATAAAATTAAAACTAAAACTGATTAAAGCACGGGGAAAGTTGTATATGTGGTTCTTTCTCTTAAAAAGTTAAAAATTTAATTCTGTAGTATATGAAGTTGCCTAGTTTTCTTTGCCTTCCGACGACAAACGGATAATGGCCAGGGAATGTGTGGGAATGAGGAACAAGGAAGAAAGGTGTGGATGGGGAATGAATATGTGGAATGTGTGTTATGTCGAGGTGGGGTGGATACCTGGGAGCATCTGTGTGTCTGCGGAGGGGTGAATGCTTTGGGATGTAAGAGAGGGAATGTATTAGAGAGTGGTTGGGATAGGGAGGGGAGAGTATGACAATAGTGAGGCAAATTGTGAATGGGAAATTGAAGCGGAAGAGAGGGATGACCAAATAGGGAGGGTGGGAGGACAAACCACGTTTGTGTTTTTATTAGCTAATATAAAACAATTACAAACAAATGTTTTATATTATATTTATTAAGTGTTAACGTTAACAAAGTAAGAATGAATATTATATAATGGGGATGTATGAAAATGTGGGGAACAAAATGACTATGAAGGTATCTATCTAGTATTCTTAGTCAGTACATTGTGACAATTTCAAATAGCCATAAACTAACCTTTACGACATATTAGTCAAAGAAGTGAAACATTGTTTGTTTTAGGGAGTAACTTGATGGCGATTTTTGACGAGGTATATCTCAGAAACTAAGACTCCGATTTTAACATTTCTCTTTTTTAAACATGTATTTTGCTTCAACCTGAGAGATAGATTACTTTTTATTTTTGTCCGCTTTTCTTTTTCAACAAAGGCATAAACTCAACCGAACAATTGTTCATCCTTTAATAAGTATCTTTACTAAACTATAATAGAAGTTAAACTAGTTTCCGCGCGAGTAAGCTAGTGACGATTTTGGCGACATGTATCTCAGAAACTAACAATCCGATTTTAACATTTTCTTCTTTAAACTATATATTTTATTTCAACTTGAAAGATAGGCTCCATTTTATTTTTGTTCTCTTCTCAATTATTCGAAAAAGAGTCATGAAATCAACCGAACAAGTGTTCATTCTTTAATAAGTAACTTTATTAAACATTAATAAAAGTGAAACTTGTTTCCGCACGCTTGCTTTGGCGAGTAAGCTAGTAACGATTTTTGGCGACGTATATCTCAGGAACTAATAAACCGATTTTAACAATTTCTTCTTTAAACTATGTGTCTTGTTTCAACTTGAAAGATATGCTAGTGTTATTTTTGTCATTTTCTTTAAAAAAGTTATAAACGGAGAAAAAACTGCGAAAATTTAGTAAGACACTATAGCTCTGAATACTGCATGTCAACATGCTTAGTTGATGAAATAAAAGCATGTCCTTCTTAGGCGTCTTATACAATCGCGTGTGGGTGTCCTTCCCTCGGGAACGAAACGCTCCTGTAACCGTAAAGGCTGGAAAGCAGGAAGAAGGAAGGCGAGTGGCGCATTGTAGGTACAGGTGGCTCTTCAATAATGAATCCGGGCCGTCGCTCATTCTTTATTTAACCGCAAACAGAAGTTGCGGATGCTTGGCATCACTCTGCTGTGTGTGTGTGTGTGTGTGTCCGGGATATACGGTGCTGGGCGGTTGAGGCCACCTCCTCTCCATCCCGACTCATAATGCTGACGCGACGGAAAACGATGTATGAAAACGAGCCGCTGGCTGTTGGCAGAAGGGAAAAAATGAAGCGCAAAAAAGCTGAATTCAACGCCAGCGACGGCGAGTTCGTTTGCGGTGTATATGACCCGGAATTAATTCTAATTTTTTGATGATCAATGCACAAACCGCGCGCAATGCATGGCGGTGGCTGCGGCTATATGGCGATGGTGGTGGCGGCGCATCGCAGAGAGGGTCGAAAAAGTCAGCATTGTGTAATTTAATTTAATTCACTTCATTTCGCTGCGCGAGGAACGTCGAGCGTGAATGTTGGCAACGAATTCAAAAATTTACGTGACTTTTTTGCATTTATGTGCAGTTTCATATAATTTAAAGATTTGTTACATATAGTACTAGAATCTGTTAGTTATATAAGAACTGCATAAGATTACCTTCTTTTCTCGAAAATTTTCTGAGTTTCCAAGTGTTTTTTCCGTTTCAAACGAGGTCATACACTGGAAGACCAATTTTCATTGACATTCGTCCAAAAATTAACATAAAATTCAAGAAAATTGCAAAAAAGATATCTTTCACCTATGATGCGAGGCTAAAAATGATACCATCAGAAAAAGTGTGTCCTCAGGACTAGATTGATGCCAAATTTATCACATATTTTCTGTAATTGACTCTTTGAGTTGTTCTCAAATTGCATTGATTATTTACCAAGAATTATTATAAAAATTCAATAAAATTGCAAAAACTATATCGTGCCCCGATAAGACAGGATTAAAAAATGATATTAGAAGAAAGAGAGTGTTCTGAGGATTTGATTGATACCAAATTTATAACATACTTTTTTTTTCTTTGCTAACAATTTGCATTAATTTTTTCTAAGAATTAATATAAAATTTAATAAAATTGCAAAAAAGACATCTAGCCCTGAAGAAACAGGGCTAAAATCGATATATCCAGAAAGAAGTTGTTTTCATAGGTTCATTGGTACCAAATTTTATTCATATTGTCTGGAATTATACTTTTGTGACGCTGAAGGCGTGCGTTTCCACCAAATGTGGCGTTCGAAAGGTTTTTGATTTATCAATGTTTATCTAACTCGCTTGGCATTTATATATTACTCATTTAGCTACCGTGCTATCTACGGTGGAAAAAGTAAATGGTACTTACCATTTAAATTTAATGATGAACATCTCTGAGTCGTATGAAAACGGCGCAGAGATTGGTGATGAAGTGCTGACGGGCTTCGGCTGGCTAGCTGTTGTGGATGACTTCGGGTGGCACAATATGAATTAACGAATGTTTTAACTTAGCGTATATTAATTGACAGCAAAGCAAAGTTACAGCGAACTACAAGTGATCACGACTACTAACTATTCTGCGGCGGCGGTGGTGACTGATCGGTCGATGGCGATTTGAACAGCGTGGTGACGAACAGCGAACTAACTATTACTGAACAGTCCGACCAGTGGTCCTGCCCTTGAATTGTGGGTTTATATACTGATTTCCTCACATTTGAAGATAGGTACTTCCTTGGTTGCCTCATGGAGCACGTGGCTGACCCTTGGTATCTGAAGTTACGTACATCTTCGCTTCCGCGTATACCTTTTTAGTAAAGTTTGTATGCAATCTTTGAGAATCTTAAAATCACACTTTTACGGTTCTATTGTTAACGCATTTTTTAGCGTCACCTATTTTTTCATGTTCCTATTGTGTATGCGTTTTTGGACAATCAAAGTTTTGTTTCCAGTTCAGAGAATTATCCACCTTTCCTGTCAGTCATATTAACATTTAAATCTATTGGATATGTCTGAGTCAACGAAACATCCTAATCTACACCAAGAACTCTCTTGTCTAAACTTTCCAGGTAACCAAAATTATATTGTGAATTCTTAATCAACTTTATCGCATTCATGACCCTTTTCATTCTTATATAAATCCCCTTTAATCGCAGTTCATTCAAATTAGACTATATTAAACTCTTTTTTTAAATTCAACGTAATTTGCCACAAATTGCACCACAGCTGTCGCAGGAGAATTTCGGAATATGCAGGTATTTACCGCGGTTGAAGTGGCAAACAACAAGAATGCATTAGCACATTTGTAGGCACGAATGTTGTTGTTGTTGTTGTTGAGGCATTTTAGGGAGGGTTAGTGTTGAACGAAGAGGCAGTGAGGTAGTGTGAGTGTTGGTTTGGCGTAGAATGTCGCATGTGGAAAGCTATAGAGGGGCCGCTATAATATACGGGCTGAAATACGAGCAGCGGTGCGGTGCATGAATGCAAATTCCACGCAAAACATACCCGCGCGACTCGCGTCGGTGACAGCTCGAGATAGTAGCCGTAATATTTTACGGAATTTTCATCTGTTTCTATCAACGGACGAGAATGTGGCTCATCTACTAAAGGCCACTCGACAAAACAAAACGAAAAAAACATACACAGTCACACCATCACATCGTCAAGCAGAGGTTAAAAAGTGCGCTGATAATTGAATGCATAAAATGTGGAAAAATCGCTGCGAATGACTAGTCAACAAACGAACAAAGGACAAATTTTGATAAATATCCATTTTAAAAAGTGTCTGTTAAATACATGAATGATTAAAAATGTATTTTTATTTCTTCACAATTAATAAATTAAAATATGAAAAGTTATAATCCACGAAAATTTTATTTCCATTGCGCACTGCGATTATATGATTAAACATTCATTAATTCGCGCTACGCATATTTATTTCAGCATTGGCGCGTTCCACGCGTAAAAATTATATCGGTACCAGCTTTTTGCTGCCGTCTGCGCCTGGGTTCCTCTGAGTGCACGTGTTCGAACACAGTTTAATGCATTTGTAAAATCCACACGCCGATAAACAATAAACACACAATGATAGTTTAATTTCCATAACAATATTTTTATTCTGTTATTCCGTTATTTCGAATATCAGCGCTGTGCAATCAACCCATGCATAATTGAATAAAATATAAAATTGGATGCGAATGTAATAAATACTATCCGCTCAGCCAGCGAGCGCGAGTAACAATTTTGCAATTTAAATAATTTGCTTCATAAGCGTGCTCTCTTGCGTGAATTATTAATTTTTATCAATTTGAAATCAATACTACATATTTTATGGTTGCTTTTAATGTTGTATAAACACATTGTTGTATGAACGTCAGTGGTGGCGAACCTATTTATATACCCATTGACAAAACGAGTGACCCCCCTTTGGACTTATTCGAAAAATACTGAAATTTTGATGACATCATCAGAGAAGTATTGAAAACTTATTTGGGTGTAAAAATTTATAAATGGGGACCTTTTTACTTACTCACCCCTTTATAGCAAAAGGAGTCTCGATTAATTTTTGAAATTTAGATGAGTGTATTTTGACATACTGAAGATAACTACATAAGAGAAATTTAGTATGTTGTGTGTATAATATAAGGAACCATTCACTTGAAACACGCTGAATCCAAATATGTAATAATATTTGGGGATCGATTATGCCGTTCTCTAGATATTTTAAGATTTTAAGATTTTGAAATTCCTACTCCTTGACGTAGTTTCATTATATGTCATAATTGTTTATGTATTTATTCTCAGATAGATCTCAAACTATGCTATCTTATACAGCGGAACGCGCTGATTCAGAAAATGCAATTTTAAATTTTATATGGGGGTCGATATTGTCGTTTTCGAAATATTTAGACAAATATCCGCTTTCAAAATGCCATTTTGAACCAATTTTTTGGCTAGCTCCGATTGGGAAATTTTGATAAAATCGACAGAGAAGTATTTAGAACATATATGTGCGTGTAAAAATTTATAAATAGGGATCTTTTTACTTCCCCACCTCCTTATAGTAAAAAGGGGTTTCAATAAATTTTTGAATTTTAGATGAGTGTGTTTTTTTTGACATACTGAAGATAACCACATAAGAAAAAAATAGTATTTTATGTGTGTAATAATAAAGGATCCTCGACTAGAGGGGGGTCACCCCACCTTTATAATTAATTATACCTTTCTTCTATCATTATATTGCATAATACGATTGAGTTTTTTTTTCTTCATTTTTTTGCCTTCATTAAATATTCTTTATGTTCGCCACCACTGGAATACGCAATGTGCGTGCGCAAGTAGTGTAATAAAGAAATGTGCGGAAAATATATGGCGCCAAACGTGTATTGGGAAAGAGAAAAGCATTTATTATATCGACGCGAGTGCAGGGCATGTTCCATGTCGCGCATACGAATTTGCCGAGCCGAGTCGTGTTTAGTTATTATATGTTATTTATTATTCTGTGCGCTATTATTGGTTTGCGATGTACGGCGTACATAGTGGTGTATGTATACGTACGTGTGCATGTGTGTGCGTATGCGTTCAGAATATGCGCAACGGGCGGTAAAATGGCGAAACTACAAGAAATGCAATTTTCACTGTGTTTGTGTGCGCGTATTTTTCATGTAGGGGGCAACACATGCTATTGAATTGTTTGAACGATAACCAACAATTTGATTATATTCTATGAATATATTTTTTGTTACTTGTTAACTATACATTTAAAATTTTATAAATAAATTTGTTTGTGTACATTTTATGGTAACGTTTCTGAAATAATTACAATTAGGTTGGGAAATCATGAAAACATATTAAACATAAGAAAAATTCAATTATCTTTATATCCACGTACTTTTAGATCTTTCATAATTTTAATTAAAGAAAATATAAGTTTCTAGATACTTATGATTCATTTAGTTATTAAATTGAAACTTATTGGAAACTTATTGAAACTTATTAAATTGAGACTTCATAATTTTTCAAATTCTTGGGTCCACATGTTTATAGATTTTAAAACCGCCACTATCGTAGGTAATTTAGTTATCACTGAATTGATTAAGATGAAGTCGCTACGATTATTAGTTTCCAAGATATGGCGATTTAAAGAAAAAAAAGTGCAGTTTCTGGCAATTTGACGTGGCCAAAATTATTCCAACCCTCCTGTGATCAATACTGGGGCCGAAAATTTGATAATACGATAACGCTCAATCGATTAAGAGTAAGATCAAGTTCGTACGATTATTAGTTTAGGGGTTATGGCCCGTTTTTTTCGTTTCCCATAAGAGATCATGTAAAATTTAAATGCTCAAAATCAACTATTTGAGAATAATGAATACACTTTTCTGAAAGAAAAAAAACACGCAGAATCCAAATATGTAATAATATTTGGGGGTCGATTATGCCCTTTTCAAGATATTTTGATTTTAAGGTTTTTGAATTTTTTTTAAAGTGTACCCCTTGACGAAATTTCATTACAACTCATAATTTTCTATCAGTTTATTCTCAGATTGATCTCCAACTATGCCATGCTATTATATATGGGGGTCGATTTTGTCGTTTTCGAGATATTTTGAAAAATATCCACTTTCAAAATTTTGGACCAATTTTTTGACTAGCACCGATCGATATGAAACTCAGAGGGTATTATTTCAGATAGTTTCTGCATGTTCTCATAAATTATGGAGTATGTAGCTCATATAGTTTCCGAGATATAGCCTTCCAAATTGGAGGCTTCATCATTTTTCAAATTCTTGGGTCCACTTTAACTCCTACAGTCCCCCCCCCCAACTAGGTGTTACCCCCGTCATAACTAATTTGGTTATCGCTGAATCGAGTAAGATAAAGCTCAAGTCGCTATGTTTATAAGTTTCCAAGATAAGGCGTTTTAAAGAAAAAATGAGAAAAATCAGAGTTGCAGTTTTTGGCAATTTCATATGGCCAAAATTATTCCAACCCTCCTGTGATCAATACTAGAGGCGGAAACTTGATAATTCGATAACGCTGATTAAGAGTAAGCTGATCGATTAAGAGTAAACTCAAGTTCCTACAATTATTAGTTTTTTTTTTCTCGTTTCCCAAAAATCAACTTTTTGAGAATAACGAATACACTTTTCTGAAAAAAAAAACACGCTGAATTTAAATATGTAATAATATTTGGGGGTCGATTATGCCGTTTTCGAGAAATTTTCATTTTAAGGTTTTTGAAAAATTTTTAAAGGGTACCCCTTGACGAAATTGACGCTTAATGCTTCATCTCGTTTTAAATACGTTAGTCAGACAAAGGTAAGCTCGGAAAGCATTCCTTTAGAGCTTAGTATCCACGAATTAAGCACTTTGAAAATATAAACGATTTGTGGCCCAATAGCAAATGAAATTTTTAGATCATTAAGATTCCCTACTCATATAATATATGCAACTAAATTTACAATCTCCCAATTAGTCCTCTACCAATTTCATATTTTATTCATGCTTAGAATAAACTACTCTGTTGCAAATTTATAATTTAGATTATATTACCTATCAATTATTACAATATACACCTCCATATATTGGATTAGGTTAGGTAATTTCTAAGTCAGATGCCCTCATGTTTGATTATATCAATATATGTTTAGGTTAATTCATGTTTGTATAAACATCCCGGAGGCGTGGGTCGAAGCTATATATTATACATTAATCATGCCCGAACAATAATAGCTAATTAAATATTATATTGTTAATTCATTTTAATAGACTACTATAAATGTGCATTGATATAATGAAAATAAAGTCACTCGTCGTTAATACACTATAATAAATTTTAAAGCATGATAAGCATAGGTTTCATACGTTTATCGGCTTTAACCTGCAACAATCCCATCAACGCTGCGCTCTTCTACTAACGGCACGTACTTAACCCCGAAATACGCACGGATTTATCCCGAGCGCCTGGCTGTAAGCCCATCAACGCAAATCAATTTTATTGCGCTCTGAAACACAGTGGCGGCCGGCTGTGCGGAGACAATTAAAGCGCGATTTCATTATTTCCGTGCGCCGCCCTGATTGACCACTTAATTTGGCCTAATTATTATTGTATACACTGCGCGTTTGTGATGGTGGCGGCAGGGCGCCACCCCGCATCATGCAAATCGACGATTTGCATGCGCAAATTAACCGAATATTGATTTCGTGGTTGTGTTGTAGTATGTGCTGCGATGTATGCGATCGATGCGTTGCCGCAGCGTGTCGGAAACTGAAAATGCCGATGGTTGTTCTCAGGCAGTGTATCTCAAAATGTGGGATGCCTTCACGTATAATCATGGCCAGTTAAATTTTTTCGTTTTATTTCGATATTTTAAATGAATAAGAATCGTATCTTCGATGAAGATTGATAGAAAAAGGCACTTGGTGTGAGGGTTCTCCTATAATTTATTTTTATGGTTTCAATATGATCAGTTAGTGAGGGTCCCCTTCAATAAATTATTTGTATGATTGAATAAATTATTAATATATCTGTAAATTGATGTACTTCAATTTTTTATGAATTTTATATGGATAATGCAATTTTGTAAAGGGGATCCCTCAAGTTTTAATCACGCACCTGCCCTAAAGGTTTCTGGATCATATTTTATCTTTTTTTTTTAATATTTTCGTATTTCTATTGACATAATCTCATTTTGCAAGGGGTCCTAGACTGAAAATGTTACGTAAGTATGAAGCCATTTATGCAATGGTAAGGTAAAATTGTATTTAAAACGTTTGGTAAGCACTGGTATACTAAATTTCCCCCGGAAATGCGGAAATTTTGAAATTGCGATGGATAGCCACGCAATCGCTGGCGATTTAATCGATAACGACCTCGATCCTAATCCATGATTCGCTTCCTACTTGCCTTCTGCCGCTGCTGCTCGTATCGCTTCTGCGATACCAAATGGGACGTCGTATCCCTCTTAATTAAGTTAAACTGCCCGGAATGTCAGAGCTGACGGCCGTCGGGGATGAAATTTATTCGCTCGGGAGCCTGTCTGCCGGCCCGAGTGTGATGCGCCTGCATCAAAGTGAACGCTGCTTGCCAAAAAGCATATTATCCAGATTAAATCTTAAGTGTTTTTACGAGGCTAATCAAATTTTCCCCAATCGTTGTGCATCATATGAATATCTATCTACAGTAAGGTCATACAAGAAATATTGTTGGTATTCGTTGAATTTAATTAGGTTTGCTATGTGTTAGTATTGTAAGTATACGTGTGTGCATCGGTATGAGTGTATTCAACATGTTGGGCGTAATTTGACAACATGCGACGCGACAGCACGGCAATTGATCAACAGGTACGATACACTCTCATAAAAGCGACAAGATGACTCATTACGCGCAGGTCGGTCGCTTGTAAATCGCAAATGATCGTCAATCCTGCCATCAAACGTTCGCAAAACTTTTGTTGGTCATATACTTTCGGTTTAGTGCATTTAAACGTGTTTTTGATGTTGTTTAGGTTTTAATAACAGGTTTTAGAGGTTTTAGGTGTTCAATCTGGATAATTTTAGAGCTTTTTGTATGGTTAATAGAAAGGCAATAGCGTAGTAAAAGAAATAATATGGAAATGTTCTTGTTACGCGGTAGTCGAGGTTTTTTAAACATTAATTTATTTCCCGGTGATGCGCGGGACCAGATTTAGCTGGATCTTTTTAAGCTAAGTTCCTTGAATTAGCTGATGTGTTAAGAACAACTCACCACTTTGTCGCTGTTCAAAAAGTATGCGAATTCTAACACCACAACGTCTTTATTAAAATAAAATGAATAAACTTAATAACCACTCCATAAACTCACCAAAAGAAAATAGCCAGAGACCAACGCGTACCACGCTTTTATGGCGGCATAGTTACTTGGGGCACCCCAAACGTCATCGCGCAACAGTGCAAACAAGCTTAACCAACTCAACAGTGTTTATTAGACAACAGTAGCGTAAAAAGAATGTAATGTGTAAAATTGGACAACTTGAGATTAGGTTAGTGTTGGCAGAAGTAATTGAGGAATTAACCTGATCCCATAAGTAAAAATAAGACGATTGTAAATAGTATAATTATTACTAGTTCGACGGACCAAACTTTGTACCGCTAAACTCTCATTATGTTCTTTGTCAGGTATATAGTGGACTTTGTGTCGATGATGCTGATGATGTTTCACAGAGTAGTCACATGGGGACATCGAAATGGAAGTTATAAACGGTGGTCTTATGATGTTGTTGTTTCACTGATCTGAGTTTAAACTTGAATGTATCAACCGAAGTGTCCTAGTTGAGACGGTGCTTGGCGGCGTGTCGTTCTTATTTTGCTCTAGAGTGGTTTCCGGAGGGGCAGCCCATGGAGGCGAATGTCATCATAGCTCTCGCTTGTAGGCGTGTGTAGTGAAACCTGCCTTATGCGGAGTCATGGCTCTAATCGCTTCATTTTGTCCGTTGTAGACAGTTGACTTTCCATAAATGACAGGTTTTTTCAATGAAATTGGAACCAAACCTAACCTAACCTAACCTGATCGAATAAGTAAACATAAGACATATATAAGACAAACATAAGACAGATATTCTCGTCTACATTAATTCATTTTCATATTAAAATTGAATAACTCTTAAAATTATCTTCAAAAACCAAATTTAAAAGAGAAATTAATGAAGCTATACCAACCTATACATTCCTATCTTTGATATTTGATGGCCTTCATCACATCACCATCACCATTACCCTATTACTTCCCCCCTTGTGCTTTTCACGTGGAATATTTGGCGTTATTTTTTTTACCGCCGCCCACGTGCACGTTCCGGTTTCATAATTTGGCCCGGCTGCATTCCCTCGTTTCCACCACGCCACTGCCACAAGGCCACCACCCCCGTCGCGCCGGCCGGAACAGAACATCAAAGAGCCGCTCATCGCACTCATCATGCGCATTTCGTTCGATGCGCGCCGAAAATATTACGTGCGGGCCCCGTAAAAAGTTTGCCCGGTTTACAACGTAATGTAATTTTTCGGAATACATGCATTACCCCACCACTGCCTGCCGCAATGCGAACAAGTCTTCGTTGCGAGATGCGCTCCGTACGTACGTGTACGTTTATATATCTCCAGTGCGTGTATGTCTCGTTTTCAGCTCTGCGCTTTTTTTATCTCCAATGCAGACCGCCCGCCCACCGCCAAATTACGAAAAACGAACCAGCCGACAGTTATATAGCGACGATGTAGATTGAGGCCGGAAAAGGGCGGCGACGGCGGTGGTGGTGTGCTAAAACCTGCTGTTTTCCACCGCCGCGCCACCACTACCAACGCGCAGTCATAATATTCGAAATGGGAAAGTTTTGGCAAAGTCTAGGGGTGCCCCGCGTGTTGCTAGTCTTTTCAATTTATGACGCTGCGCTCCAATATGGTGATGAACGTATATTTTCCACGGGAAGATGTGTAATTTCGAGTGTACTCGTGATATTTAATAAAAATATGCTCGTAAAATGGATTATCTTTTTCTCAATTGTAAAAAATTTGAATTTATTTCAAATAGATGCTAGACAGATAATGTATGAGTACATAGAATATGTTTGAAAATATATTTGTACCGTTCATTTCACAGTATGTTAATTTATATCATCCATTTTTCCAATTTCATTGAAACCTGGCATATATGGAAAGTTAACTGCCAACAACGGACAAAATGAAGTGACTAGATCCATGAATTCGTATAGAGCAGGTTTCACTGCAAACGCCAACAAGTGCTACGATGTCATTCACTTCCCCTCCGGGAACTACTCTGGAGCAAAATAAGAATGGCACGCTGCACAGTGGCCAAACGTGGGCCAAAATTATTCACCGGCATGCTCGCTAAGAGCGCTCGCCCTTTCGTAATTCTCGTAGAATTCATTTGCTCAAGATTTTTCATACTAAATATGAAGCTATGGGGACGAAACAAACATCAAAATGCTCCCAAATTCTTCAACTTTCTCATGGTATCAAACATATTTCAATCACATTATGATAAAACTCTTTTACACTTTTGCTTTTAAAATAATCTGTTTTATGAAAATTTGAATCTGAATTCCAATAGGGTTTTTTCACCTTTATCCGTCAATCGAACAATTTGCCACATATATCAATTTATTCCCCTTTTTATGTACTTCTACATGATATTAATATTTTCCTACTCGGTGTTGTGCGGTTATCGATTATACCATGTTATATAACATATTTCATGAATTTATTGGTTGTTTTCATACAAATCAACACCTTATTATTCTTTTGATTTAAATTTAAATATTTTTCCTTCTTCGAATATTCAAAAATGATTATTTAAATTAGATTGCAATGTGCCTACAATTATATACAGTTTAATATATATTCCAGAAAAATGAAATGAAAACATATTTGAAAATAATTCCTTCAAATATACAACACATTTTTCCATTATTCCTATCACCACAAAATGAAAACAGTTAAAACAGTGAACAGAAAAATAATTGTCAGAAGCACTGTATGCGCATTGTGAAAGATATTAATAGATGAATGCATGTTTCAGCGGCGGATGCAAATTTATCTACGCGCATCCGCCCACCCCAAACTACCGGCCCCCAAAAACCCCGGCAAATAATTTCGAATATGGGTTTGGATATTGGGAAATTGCGCTTGGCTGCGAGCAAATAGGCTGAGGAACAAAAAACTATTCGAATTTGATGTGTTGCAGGCCTCCTCTTTCGCACCATTCGTACGTAGTTTATACGTACAAATGAATTTTTCTACTGGGCATTTCAAACATCTTTTAATTCCTCCGCGTTAAAAATTTGATTATAAATAATAGAAGTACTAAAAGAAACGCAACTATAATTGTTTATTTTATTGAATAGTTGAACATGTTCCATGATTTAGTATTCAAGTATACATTTTTTTGCAACCCTTGTGCGTTGTGCTTTCAGCAATCGTGTGTTATGCGTTTCGTGCGGTTTTGGCGGAGGCGCCCAGCGAGCGCTCGGATTTGCGGGCCCTTGAATACTCAAACAAAATTGCATGTCGTATAGATGTGGGCTATTTCGGGGATTTATAGTGATAGCGTTTGCGAGCTAAAGCCGCAATCGGATTCGGTTCGACCTTACTATATTTCGAGACGCGGGCCGACGCGCCGGCGGTAGCGGCGTGAGTGTGCTCCGGCTCTCTGCAACGACTGCTGGTAGTGGCGTCGACTAAGCCGCCCCCATACATATATACACAGGCACGCAGCGCAACGCTGTTGTGCCTATCGCACTTTACGCATATGAAATCGGGGTAAAAGTAAGAGATAAAACACGGAAGCCGCACATTAATTATTTTCAACTCAATACGGAAACTAATCTTTTGATTTTTCGTTGACCTTCATTTCCTGTATGATTTATTTATAGTTTAGAGTCTTTACATTTATTTCGATATGTGAAGGTGATTTACTTGTAAAATGATACAGACTTATGATAAGATGAGCCCACCTGGGCAGCACAGTTGGTAGTGCTTCGGCTTACCACGCAGTCGGGCGGGGTTCGAGTCCCCGGGGTGGGCACCCACAAGTGTGAACTTATTTATTTATTAATTCACACTAAATTCACACTACAAAATTCACATTCAAGAAAATGCCACTTCAATTTATTCGCATATTAATCAAGAATCACATCTTACGATGCCACACACAATTCACACCATGATGTACAATGCATTC